>JAQZBX010016232.1:0-15766 GCA_029593785.1 Cabassous unicinctus | reverse complement strand
ACTTCTTCTAATCAGGTGATAGATAGATAGATAGATAGAAGCCATGATAGTATCCATCTATCTAATCTATCATATGATTAAAAAATCTCTTAAAACAGGATTTGAAAATTTATCATGTATCAAAAGCCGTATTAGTTCTGAGAAAGAGAAGCAGAATTCAAAACAATCTGAGACTTGTAGAGAATTTCTCATTACTTTATCCTGTCACATGGCCAGGGATACAATAAAAGATGACAAGACAGATTTTTCCACTGCATTGGTCATGGACTAGAACTCAGTCACAGGGTACATTCAGGAGCAGCAACCACTGTGGGCCTTTGGCTGAGGAAGGCATATCCAATGTCCCTCTCCACTCTCATGGGCATGTGGGGTCAGATACATTTTTCCTTAAACCGTCATGAGACAGAATTGCAGCTATGGGGATGCAGTCTCTTGAATAATGTGAGGAGAAAGAGGTAATGAATGGAACCCTGTTGACATAAGAAGCAGGAGGGACTAGAGGAACACTAAGGAATCAACAGGACCACCATTTGCACTCCAAGTGAGGCTTAGTGGAAAGATTATTGTACAGGGACCAGGTCCAGCCAGGTAATTAATTGTGTGATTCTAAGAAAGTCACCTTATTCCCTGTTTATAAAATGAGGCAGTTGGATTAGATCAATGGTTTCCAAAGTGAGTCCTTAGAAAAGAGGTGTCTCATGGAGCCAGCTACCAGGTGGGCAGAGAGAGGCTTAAATCCATGTGCATCATGTTCTCGACTCTCCACTCCATCTCCTATGCAGTCAGCTCTGCTTTTACCTGGTGTATATTGGAGTTCAACAAAAGAGTTCATTTCAAAAAATTTCTTTCATAAAGTATAAACCATTTGAAATAACCTACATTGCATGACCTCAAATATCTCCTCCCAATTCTTTCTGAATCCACACAAATATTAATAGACAAACACTTGCTTTCTCAATTCATTTCCACACCGTCAACAAACATCTCAGGGTAGGTTAAAAGTAATTCCTTTGAATTTGTCCCCCTTTTTCTTTTTGTCCAGAAATGGAGTCTGTATCACATTGACAAAATTATCTAAATTATAAAAATCACCAATGGCCTTCTCTTCACCAGAAAATGAAGCTATTTATGGCTTATGACCAGAAACTAATCTGACTTGTTCTACTAATTTCGTCAAATCATCACACCCCTTCTGCTTCATCATGAGGATGATTATCGTTAATCACGGAGTCTTGCCAGAGTTTCTGAATAACCATCTCTAATACCACACATCAGCCTTCTTGTCTCCACCATCTGAGCAGAGTTTGGTAACACCCTTCCCAATGTCCAGTCAAAATGCTGCCACTCTCTGATGAATCCAGACTAGAATTCAGTGTCCTTGGTGACTCACAATGCTTTACATTGTCACCTGAATCCTCTTTAGGATAGAAATCACAAGGCCTCCGTTTGCTGGGAAAGGCTCAAACAGAATGAGAAGGATGATAGAGCTAAACTAAGTTGAAATGAGTAAGCAGAAAGTAGTCTTTGTGCACAGAATAAGATGGGTGAAATTGAGAATGGTCCCCGAGCACGGCCATATGATCTGACTCCATGGCAACTGGCCCAGCCAGACCTGTGGAGTTTTCCCAATCTTAATCAGGCTCTTTTCTATACCTAATGGAACCCAGAACAAAATTACATTGACATCCCAGAAGCCTTTTCAGTTGTTATCAGTCAGTTTTTGTTCAAACATCATGGTCAAGGGAAGGAACAGGGACATTGTATTCCAGCTCTTGGATTCTATGCCAAGTTTTAATTACATAGACAGTTCCTTTCAAAGTTTAGTATTGTCCCATTTTGTAGTGTTTGAAATAACATATCCAGTGCCACACCTGTTGAGGCATTTATCCAATTCATTTTCTATACCTGAAAGATGCAGCAGGGTCAGCAAATACTTGGCATGCCTGCCGCCGCAATTCCCTCCTGCACCCAAGGTAGACATGAAAATTGTTGACAGATCTCTTTTCACTAAATCCAGATGCAGCCTCAAAACAGTTTACTAGGCATCCACTAAAAATTAATCAGAGCTGACAGTTAAGATGAAATGTATTCCCCACCTTTGGTATACCCTTGGGATTTGAGGATTTGATATTTATAATTTCAATCATTCAGGAACACCCCTCAAGATCCATGATAGCTATATAACTTGGCTAACGCACATAACTGAATCACTCATGATGAAAAGATCTCTCAACTGATGAGTGAGACCAACCTCTCCCAACATCCATATCTCAACACAACTTTTTAGTTGTTGTTGTTTTTTCTGTCTTCAAGAAACCATTTTGTGAAAAAAAATATAGATGATGCTAGCATTTATTCATTTGGAAAAAATTAAATATCCTTACAGATCCCCTCATAAAATTTCCTGCTTTTAAAAAACCCACTGCTATAACTGCTAATTTTGCTATCCATGCATAACACCTCCTCAATCCTCAACTCATTCATATTTCACCATTATTTTTCTCAGTCAATGACACGAACATTCACAAACTCATTCAGAGCAGAATCCTGGAAGTCAAGCTTGAATTGCCCTCTTAACTCACATACCACAATTAATGAGAAAATCCTATAGATTCTACCCCTAAAATGCATCATCATGTGTCCACTCATCTTCCACTTCTATTGTCACCATCTTGGTCCAGGCCATCATCATCTCTTCTTTAGCATACTGGTCCTGACTAATCTCTCTTCTCCTACTCTCTTCATACTCCACTCTTTATTCTGTAGCCATAGAATTCACTTTGAAAAGTGAATTTGATCATGCCACAATCATCCTACCCTACCACCACCAAATACACATTGATATGCACTGAAAAGTCATTTAATGGTTTGCCACTGTCCTCTCAAATAATTGGTCTGCAAGAAGGTAAGGAACTTCCATAAGAATACAAATGTAAATTAACACACTCCTTCTGTCATTCAGAAAATCTTGCTATATATAGATATAGATAGATAGATAAATAGATAGATAGATAGATAGATAGATACATCTATTTGCCAACATGTATATATATAAGATCACCCTAAAAATTATCTAAGTTATATAGTTGAATTACATCTGCCCACACTCCTCTTCTCATTGCAGACAGGTAGCCAACAGTTTGCAGACCAGAACCTGGTGTGCAGACCACCGGTGAATGACTCTGACTACACAACCCCAAATAAGCAGACCTCTGCCTACCTCTCAAACTTCATTTTGAGCCCCCCTTCCTTTGCTTCCTATGCTCCAGCCACAATGGACTCCAATGAACTCCATAACCATCACGGGTCTTAAGAGACTTTGATCTTGCTCTTCTCTCAGCTGGGAACATTCTGTTCCTGACTGTTTACCTAGATGATACTTCCTCTATCCTTTCTTCTTGGACTACTAATGGAGAGTTTCCTCTATTCTTCATCACAGTTCCCAGTTTGGCACCACTTTTTTCAATTATTTATGTATGTATTTACCTGTTTACTATCTGTCTTCCTTATTAGACTGGAGGCTGTATGAGGACAGAGCCCACACTGTTTCCACTGGCCACAGAAGCATGACTTTGGGTGCGGTATACCCCTCAAGTGTGTTAAGATGGATGAAAGATTAAAGAAACACAGTCAACCCTATTAACACTTCAAGATGTTAATCGATTTCTCCCAGGATCACTAGCAAAGTCGAAGAACTGAACTCCTAGACCCAGGTTGCCTGATCTAACTCAGCCAGTTTAAGGTTAGGCAACTAATAAAGGAGAAACAGAATTACTTCATGTGACTAAACAATTCATTATTACTCTTACATAAGATTTTCTCACCTGAATCATTGTGTTGTTTTCATGTACATTTGCATCAAATTGCATTTTCCTTAGAGATCCAGCCATATAATAGTTAGAGTTTATAAATAGCTTATTATGAGCCAAACACTGGGACCCAGCAGGGAACAAGACCATCCAGACCTCACCTTCACGGGGCTTTTGGTTCAGTGAGAAAAACAAGGATTATCCAAGTAATAAACATGAAGAGTGGTGAATGAGAAGCACATATTGCAGGACAATCTAATATTGTTTAGGAGTCAGGGGACCTGAGGAAGAAGAAGTGAGCAAACAAAGGGACCAGCAGGAGGCTTGAAAAAGACCAGGGAATAGGAGTGGGCTATTGTAAGCCCACTCTTATTCTAATATTCTAATTCTACTATCTAAAACAAGTCCTGTGGAGCTGGAATGCAAAATAATGGGAAGGAGGAGACAAGAAACCAGGCTTGGGGGGAACAGCCAGGAACCAGATCTTACGTTTCATAACAAGGAATTTGGACTTTACCTTTTAAGGCTTTTAAGTCAGGAGTGACATGCCCCACCCTCTGTCCCCTTATCCCTTACCTATAAATTATTTACAATGCCTGGCATATAGAATGTGTTAAATATGTTATGTATTATTATTAGATGTCCATTAAAAAGTACTGAGTAATGAAAGAAAAAACTGGTAATATTAATCTCAGGGGAAGAAAAAATGTAGAAGAAAGAAAACGTAATCAGTACATTACATGGTTCACCTATGCAGAATATTTACATACATATATATATCTGTATATATATATGTACAGATATATATATATATGATTCGATTTATGGGTCTTTTCCCCCTCTCCAGTCCTGCCTCAGTTCCTGAACAAATCACTTCAGCAGCTTGCAAATGGCAGCCTCTGCCCTTCTATTTTGGAGGTGTGAAGTGGGCCATCAAGCAACAATTTACCTACTAGGGAGACCGTGGTTGGCTCCATCTACTGAGATCTGAGCAAATATCAGGGCTGCAGAAGCAGATGCACTGGGAGCTACAGAACACTCGGGTTCTTTGGAGGAGGCCAAGACAAAGGGGGAAACATGAGCTTCAGTGAAGCAAAATCCAGGCATCAGGCAATTACTCTCCGATTTGGCCAAAACATTAAATTATGGGAAGAAGATTGAGTCACAAAATGCCAAAGTTTTGTAGGAAAGGTTTTTAGATGTTTTACATCTCATTACTTCATACCCCACTGACTGGAAGTGTGTGATACTTGATAACGATGGAACTCAAAATTTACCTTCCATTACCTTTGAAGGAAAAACATAGTGAGAGAACGATAGTAATTGAAATAAAGAAAAGAGAGGAAGCTGTTTTCAAGTATTTTCAAGTGCTTTAGATGGACTCCTTTAACTGACAATGTTTATTAAAAATCATTCTTATTTGTTAAACAATTCCCCTAATTTTTTCTACCAAAGTTTTATTACACTACTTTCAGTGACTAGTTATACTTGAAAGCAATAAAACAGTCTTAAAATGTTTTATATAGAACAAAAAAATAAAAAATAAAAAATAAAATGTTTTATAAATGAGAATTTTCACTTCTTCAGAATAAGTTTTATTAATAATGAATTTTTAAAGTATTAAATATCTTAACACAATTTTCCCCACTTAAAAAGTCAATGAGAATATTTATCTCCTCTCACTGTAGGGTTTGGGTTTTTCTTTGTTGTTTTTTTTTTTTCTAAAAACTAGATATTTTCCCAAAACAAATGCCAACAATTTATTATATCTTAAAATAATAATTTCAAAATAAGTAAATATTCATGTTAAATGTTTTTAAGTACAAACAACATAACTAAAAATAGCTCAAAACTTCTAGATATGCTTTGTCAACAACCTTGCTGAAGCCAAGTTCTCCATCAATTGCACAATGTATATTTTGGGGAAGGTATATTTTAATGTTTCCCAACAGACTTCAAGCCTGCCTAAGTTTCCTTCCTCTGGTGGGTTTTGGTTAAATGAATTAATCTTTTAAAGAGAATGCAGAAAGGGGGACATCTCCAAACAAACAAACAAAAAAAACTTCATTTAACATGTGTATTTCATCCAGGGCTTTAATTATAAAGTTGTAATGGATCATTTTTGGTACAATTTTAGTTTCTTTAGAGTATATTACTTTCAACTTTTGCCTTAACACACTTTGTACAGACAAATAGCAAACAGCAACTTGCCAACTTGAAGAAAAGACACTTAATCCTAAAACGCTATAAAAAGCAAAGCCCCTAGCCCCCCCAAAAAAATTTCTAATATGCTTCAAACAATGTTATGTGAAAAATTGTATTAGCTCATTCACTGGCATCTTTTAGAGTAAAACATATACATAGCTCATTTAGGACACCAACTGAACTTTCTCTGAGTTGCTGAATTTTACTTTATGAACTATCCTGAAACCCTTTCCAAAATCATCAAATTTTAATATTCAAGGCTTATTATATGGATACATGAGGGATATGAAGAATTATAAGATATGGTCCTTAGTCCCATCCTAATTAAGTCCTACTGGGAAAAATAATCTTCCTGACGGTACATTGGGTCTCAAGTAAGCTAGACCTTCCATTAATAAATCAGTACAACTCAGAGAAATGTCAACATTTGTTATGGGAAGAATTAAAGACAAATTGAGTCAGCAGAGAGAGAAATGTAGTAATGTAGTAGGATCCATACTAGGTCCTGTCTTTTGACCTGCAAAATGCTCCCTAAACTAGAATCCTTAAAAGAAATGTCTCACACAATGATTTCTATAAAAAAAAAAAAAAAAGATCTTCTAGTTATTCTCCTTTCATAGACAAAGAAACAAACATAAAAGAGTAATTAATTTGACCAAAGCCATGTAGCTTATTGAGAGGAAAAGCCACTAATTGAATCAAGGCATTCTGACTTTAGATTTATTTGCATCTATTTTTAAAGAACATGTATAATTTTTATCCCACTTTGTTTTAAATGTGATTACTTATGCATCATAGAGACATATATTTTCATGGAAAGTTCCATTTGCATCAATGTCACTATAGATATAGATATATAGACTAGATATAGATTTATAGAGATAGATAGAGATAGAGACATACAGATACAGGTACAGATATAGTTTTGGATATAAGTGTCTTCTCTGGATGACAAAATTTTGCATGGCTTTTTTTTTCTAGTTTGTGTGTATTTATAATTTATAATTATAACAATTGTGTATTGCTGATATAATAAAGAAATAAATATTATTAGAAGAATAAAATTAAAGGATAATGATTACTTCAAAGTGATTTATTTAATGGCAAATGAAGACAAGGGGTTCTCTTCTTCTGCTATCAATAATAAAAATAGTAGACTGTTTGGGGGCATTTATTTGGTGAAGAGCATTGTGCTAAAACCTATACTTGCATTTGCTCATTTAATGCACACAATTTTCTTACAACATAAATATTGTTTTTTATTATCCTCCCTTTACAACTGGTGAAAATGAGGCACAGAAAATTTACATGATTTGCCCAAGGTCACATAATTACTGCTGGCAAAACTATAATCTGAAGGCAGTCCCCAGAGCCTACTTTTAGCCACCATATTGGCAGATTTTCCTATGAGATGATAATTCTAGCTGGGAATGGAAGGACACATCCATGCAGGGGAGCTCTCTGGATTTGTAGACTGTAAAACATTTCTTCCATAATTGGCATTGGCCTCAATTCAAAGCTGGACAGCTGGAGTCCTTCTCTCCACTCATGTCCTTAGTAGAAAAAATTAAAGCCATTTACATAGGAAGAGTTTCTCAATAACCTTTAGTATTACATATCTGTTTTAGTTTGGCAAATGGCTGCCAATTCAAAGAATCGGAAATGTGTTGGCTTTTATAAAGGGGATTTATATGGGGTAAAAGCTTACAGTTCCAAGGCCATGAAAAGTCCAACTCCAGGCACCATAAGAGGTACTTTCTCACCTAAGTCAGCTGCCACATGGTGAAACAAGATGGCCCCCTATCTCTGCCCAGGTTTCAGCCTTCCCTTCCAGGCTCACACTTTCCTCTTGAGCTCTTTGGGTCCAGCCTCTTGAGGCTTTGTGCTTAAGTGATCCTGTAGTCCTCTCTCTCAGTATAGGGCTTGTTTCTTTCCAGACCTCCTACAACAGCATCTGCTGTTCTGCTCGCTTCCCAATTTCAGCTGCAAATAATTAGGCAAATGGCTCATCTCTGCCTGGGGCCTCAGCAGTTTGAATCTTCTCCTCTCTGTTTGCAAGGCAGAATAAAAAAATGACAGAGCTCTCTCTTCCTGTGTCTGAGTGAGTGTTCACTTATATCAGACCCAGCAAGGATGTGGAGATTCAACCTGATCACGCCTCACTGATGTAGTCCAATCAAAAAGCCCTAAAGTGATCTTATCAAGTAATCTAATCAAAGTCCCCTTGGCTAAATTTAATGCAATCAAATTCCTCTGTCACACCCAGAAGAATAAGATTAGTTTACAAACATAATCTTTCTCTTTTGGGGATTCATAAAATAATCTCAAACTGCCACAGTATCCATAAAACACTTTGATAGTTAAAGTACTTGTCAGTATGCTATGATAAGTTTTGTTTAACTTTTATATAATAAAATATGGAGGCCAAAGCATAAAAAGGTATTTCCTTGATTTAATTCATTCTAAATCCCAAATTACTAATTTTAGCATTTCATGCTGAAACATAATTTAACACATGTTCAGGCTAAGTTCTTATATTTGAAGCAATAATTTTAATTACCTAAGCATCAAAGTAAGTGGAAGTAAGATTGTGATCAACCAAAGGGGAGACTTTAAGTGAAGCAAATGCTTTATTATTATCCCAGAAGAGGTCATTATGGCAATTTGGATGTGTGATTCATATGGATTTTTAAATAAATTTTTATAAGACATTAATTAATGCCAAAATCTAAGAATTTATGAATGAGACCTGTAATCCCCTTTTGACAATACATGTATAGAAATTTTGATGTTTTTCAATTAACCTGATGCTAATAGTTTCTCAGATTCTGCAGATAACATTCTTTTTTTCCCTTTATTAGAGAAGTGGGATTACAAAGAATATATGATTACCACATATTACCCCACCACAAACACCTTGCATTACTATGGAACATTTGTTACAATTGATGATAGCACATTTCTATAATTGTACTATTAATTAGGACCCATGGTTTAAATTAGAGTTCACTGGTTGTGTAGTATACTTCCATGTACTTTTAAAAAATTTTTAAATTTTTAAAAATGTATTCTGTTACCATATATACAATCTAACATTTCCCCTTTTAATCATATTCAGATATATATTTCAGTGCTGTTAATTGGATTCACAATTTTGTGATACCATCAACACCATACATTACCAGAGCATTTCCATCAATCCAAATAGGAACCCTGTACATTTTAAACCTTAACTTCCTATTCTCTATCCCCATCTCATCCCCTGGAATCCTATATTCTGGATTCTGACTTTGTGAGCTTGCCTACTGTAATTGTTTCAAATCAGTGAGATCACACAATATTTGTCTTCTTGTGTCTGGCTTATTTCCTCAACATTATATCATCAAGGTTCATCCATGTTGTTGCATGTATCAAGACTATATGACATAACATCATATTTTCATTATTGTATCCTGTTTGGTGTTCTCTGAGCTTCTTGGATGTGCATGCTCATGTCTTTTGCTAAGTTTAGGAGGTCCTCTGTTATTATTTCTTTGACTACTTCTTCTTCCCTTTTTCTCTTTCTTCTCCTTCTGGGACTCCCATAACACATATATTGGTGCGTTTGATGGTGCCCCATAGCTGTCTTAGGCTATTTCCACTTTTAATATTTCTTTTTTCTTTCTGTTCCTCAGCCTGATTCATTTCAAGTGTTTTGTCTTCAAGTTCACTGATTCTTTCTTCTGCCAGCTCCATTCTGCTCTTCAAAATCTCCTGGGCATTTTTCATTTCAGTTATTGTGGTCTTCAAGTCCAGTAGTTCTGTTTGGTTCCTTTGTAAAAATTTTATCTTTACTTATACTTTCAAATTGTTCATTCATTGTTTTCCTGATATCCTGTAGTTCTTTCTCTGTACTTTCCTTCACCTCCTTAAGCATCTTTAAGATCATTTTTTAAAGGCTTTGTTTGTTATGTCCTCACTCTCATCTTCTTTGTTGGGGTTTTCTGTATTTTTATGCTTTTCCTTAGGTTGGGCCATCATTTCCTGTTTCTTTATTTGTCTTGTACTCCTTTGTTGCACACTGTATATTTTGATATTTTAAAATGTTAACTCTGGAGTTTATTCCCTGGGATGTCTGTTTCCTGGACAATGGCTGGACCAGTGCTCTGGATTTGCTAATCAAAACTGTGATCAGTGATCGGCTATGCACACTTCTGTTCTTGGGGAAGAGGATTTTTCTGTCCCTTTCTGTCAGCAGCAGCTAGCCAGGGACTGGACCCTGCAGCAGTCTCCTGCAAGAGTAGGGGATGGGCACTGGTAGCCACTGCCCAGAGAGAGCAACTTACAGTTCTTTACCTAAATTTATCAGCCTCTTCCTCCTGCTTGTCCCTGGATGCTGTGCAGTGTTCTTCTGCCCTCTGGACTTTCAAAATAGTTGTTTCAGACAGTTCCTACCTGTTTTTAATAGTTGTTTTGGTGGAAGGACTGAGTCTTGGAGTTCCCTACTGTGCCATCTTCCCTAGAAGTCCAGATAACATTGTTCTAGGATTTAAATTGTAAAGGCAATGGTAGATACAGCTATGCAATGAGAATTAATATGTTTTGTTTGCTTGTTTGTTTGTTTTGCTTGCAGTGATATTTAACTAAATAAATATTTCCTGAAGCTAATCATTAGGAGATGACAAAATCTCTGCAATGTTCACCAAGTTCTTAAAACAGGATGCAAATGTAGCTTATGACAATTCTTTCCAAGTGAGTGTTTTGTGAATAATCTAACACATCTTCTAAGTGCAATTTAAAACATTTCAAAGCTTGTTTATTAAGAGAGAATCCCACTTTCTCTTTCACAGCCTTAATTTCATTAAGCTCTTCGTTTGATGTTTTTATCCCCCAGTGGGTTACTTAGGCTGGTTTCTTTCCCAGTACACTGGGAGAATTGTTAGTTTCATCTATGCTTCTTTTGCATTGGACAGCCCTATGATTCATTTCAAGACCTAACGATACATACACATTAAAAATAATTATATACTGCCTATCAACCCCCATAATGGTACTGTCTGGTGGTCCCATTAAACTGTTACCAGGTTTCCTGTACCACAGAATCTATAGAGCCGTTTGCTTCATGCTGGAAGGGTCTGAAAAGCCTAGTGACATTTTCCTCTCTTTTACCTCTCCCCACCCTCAATCATCTCTCCTACATTTAGATGACTGTTTTTTGTTTTTTTGTTTTTAATTCCTTTCAATTCTTAGGAGAAAGGCAATGCGGCTGTCACAAGCAAAAAAAATTCTTTGTTGCCCTTCCATCTCCAGGCAGATAAATTGTTAAAATATGAAGACAAAAGAGCTCCATCTTCTGGCCAAGTGTGCATGCTAACCAGCAGATATTACCTACTGTAAAAAGAAGCATTTCATCTCAAGCAAAACATCCTGATGACAACTATTGATTAGTTTTCCAATACTATCAAGAATAAAACATCCTTCTCCTAGTTTCCAAGGTTTACAAGCGTGTAATAATTTTCTTCCAATCTTCCTCTCACATCTTTCATTCACACCAACCAATTCCAAGGTTGGTAACAGTGCAGGCTTTGACAAGGTATCAGACAAAGCTTAGTCCCTTCTCTGCCCCTTAATGTCCTGGAAAAGCTTAACCTTTCCAATCCTCAGCCCCATCTTCTATAAATAAATATAATAATGGTCTCCACCTTATATGTTATTGTGAGGATATAATGAAATACAATGTTTGTAAAATACTTAACCCCACAACAGGCACATAAGCACCCAATAGACGTTAGCAATTCTGATTATAATTATTGCTATGACGATTTTTTACTTTTTTCAACTCAATGCAATGCAAATTTTTCAATCCTTACTATGGTCACAGTGTTAGGATTTCAAAAAAATGTAGCATCTACCCTCAACAAATTAACAGACTACTAGAAGTGACAGGTACTTAAATTATTTTTATATAAGTCAAGATATAGTAGACGATAAAAAGAGCTATAAAATGTTCCAAGACAGTACTTCCTAAACTGTAATGTGCAAATGAATGACCTGGGGTCCTGTTAAAATGCAGATTTGGATTCTGTAGGGGTCTGGGGTGGGGCCTGAGAGTTTCCATTTCTAATAAGTGATCAGGTGATACTGATGTTGCTGGCCTGGGGTTTTGAGTAGCAAAGATCTCAGAAATTAAATGTATGCTATAAATAAGGCTGGTATTCACCTGAGGTATATCAACATATCTGTACTGTTGTTTTTTTAAGGGCTGTGTCTGTTCTTATTGACCATAATCCATAACAAACCTATTGTTAAACCTGTTGTTAAGTGTCATTCTGGTTATAAATATTTGTTGGACTACTCTGTGAGCCTGTAGTGGACAGCATAGGTCTTTCATTTGATTTTAAAGTAAATGTGTCATAAAGTAAATGACATTTTTCATTTGAGAAGTGCTTTGATCCTAGGTCTGTACCCAAGAGAAATGAAAACACATGTTCACATAAAAACTTGTACATGAACATTCATAGCAGCATTAATCATAAGAGCAAAAACGTAGACACATCCCAAATGTCCATCAACAGATGAATGGATAAGCAACATGCTGTGTATCCAAACAATGGAATATTTTTCACTCATAGAAAGAAGTGAAGTACTGATACATTCTACAATATGGATGAACCTTGAAAACATTACACTAAATGAAAAAAAAACAGTCACAAAATCTACATATTATATGATTCCATAAATATGAAAGCCCAGAAGAGGGAAATCTATAGAGACAGAAAGTAGATTAGTAGTTGCTTGGAGCAGGGGACCAGAGAATTTTGGGATGGGGGACTAAGTGCTAAAACATATTAAGTTGATGAAAATGTTCTAAAACTGACTGCAGTGATGGCTGCACAACTCTAAATATAACTAAAAACCTTTGAATTGTATACTTTAAATGGGTAAATTTTATGGTATGTGAATTATATCCCAATAAACTTTTAAAAAAATAAAAAATAAAAGAATGGCCTTAAAAGACTAGTAAGATTTGATTCATTTCTACTTTCTTGTCTAGTACCTTTCCCCCCTCGATCCTTCTCAAACACCATCGCTGCTATGCATTTGGAACAAAAAGTGCCTTCGGATGACTCCCATCTAAGACAACGTTCCTTTTAGCATTTGAGAACAGTAACCACCTTAGGAAAAATTATATCTCAACAATTGTCCCCATGCTGTCAGTGCTTCATTGTTGAAATTAAATTAAACAATAAAAAATAAAAAAAATTCTGCCGCATCTTTATCTTAGAGGCAAATCCTCATCCCCCAAGCTAAGTTGAGCCCACTTATATATTCGGGTAACAGATACTGACTGTTGAATTAGATACCAACTTTCAAGTGGTGAGCTTTCACAAAAAAATTTAGATGCCCAGCTTGAAAAATCTAAGAAATCCAGTTGCCCAGGGCCCACATTCCCAAGCAGAAGCAAACAGCTGGAGCTGCATAGCAAATTCCCATTATCTCTTACACCTGGCCCACTTTATGCTTGGGCCTGTGTAGATATTGGGTTTGTGATTCTACCTCAAGCCTAGAAGTCATTTGGATGTGGGGAAAAAATACGCAATTTTTCATTAATGTTATACAGCTATTAAATGCGGTGGTTTACAAGAATACAAGAAAGCTAACACTTTTCTACAGAAATCAATCTTACTAAAATAATCAGACAAGATTTAAAGCTAGTATTGCTGAGCTTTCTTGGTTTGCAGTCTTTGCTTGTATTCAACATTTCAGTATTCAGTATTCAGTTCAAGTAGTTCATTTTCCCTTCCTTACTGTGGAAGCACAAGGAAATCTGAGTAAAGAGGTGAAAAAGTATCAACCAAAAAAATCAATACCCCATTTCATGAGCAAGACATTTCTACACTAGCAACTTTATGAACAGTAGAGAATTCACATAAAGAAACCAGGGAAAATAGTGTGACTTTTCTCTACACCCATTTATTCCTCATTAGAATTCATACACAAAGAGAAAGAGAAAGAGGGAAGAAGAGAGTTTTTGAAAGTATATTCAGATCTCTCATACTAAAGATAGATTCCAAAATTAAGCCTCTGTAGATAGAGTCACTGAAAATAGTTAATTTACCTGATTTTCTTTCCATTCATATTTAAGAGCACAGTCAAAACCAAAAAACTACATTAACACCAGGAAAAAAGAGACACTAATTGCCTTCCTTAAGATACATAAATTACCTAAATTTTTTAAAGGTTTCATAAATAGATGACCATTCTCCAGCATAACTGTTGGACAACTTGAAGGACTAAGAGGCTACTAGGCAGAGGCAGAACCACTCCAGCTCTAAGAACTTCTCTAAACATAGCTTCAAAATGAATAAACCACTACCCCCCAAAATTTAACTGAGCAACTGGGGTGCTGGAAGAATCTCCACTATTGCCCAAAATTTAACTGAGCAGCTGGGGTGCTGGAAGAATCTGGCTTGTTTTTAAGTTTGTTTTTTTTAACTTAAAACAAGCCACCAACATAATAACTGGTCCAATCTCTAGCCCCCATTCCAAATTGACATATTCCTGAAGTTGCTCAACATGAAGTGAGAGCACAAGAATCTGGAGTCTACAGCGCTCTGAATGCATCTGGCTCTGCCCCCACTTGCTGGTAATGACCACGTTGGGCCTCTCTTGCCTTCCCTAAAGCACTGGGGGGTAATGAAAACCACCTCCCAAGTTTGTTATAAAGACCAAGGCAAGGAATTGTTCACAAAAGTGTCTGGACACTGAAAAGTGTGATACAAAGGTGTTACAGTCATTTGGCTGTTTTTTGATATTCTAGATACAATTCTGAGGGAACAAGCACAAGCAAGAAGTTGGAGTTGCTGTCCCCCAAAGAGAGTGAGAGAGATTGCTTGAACACTTTTTTCATCACCATAATACTGCATCTGCATTCTGAGGTGGTTAAGAGTGTGAACTCTGGAACCAGAAGTTTAGATTTGATCCTAGCACCTCCACTTACTAGCTGAGTGACCTTGGCCAAGTTCCTAATCTCTTTATTTTTTCATTTCCTTATGAGTACAATTAAAAAAAAAAACAAAAAAACTGCCTTTAGGGCTCAGTTAATACAGGTAAAACCACTTAGAATAGTGACTGGTATGTTGTAAGTTCTACGTATGTTCTGTTAGCTAAAAGAAAGAAAACGTTTCTTAAGATCTGTGGTATTACACTCCACTGTGAATTTTTTGGTAATTAAGCAGAATATTACCATTGTTGGCCTATTCTTCACTCCGCTCCTCTCCACCCCCCAACACTGCTGGAAAGAGTGGAAATACAGAACAGGCTCAGGCTTGCTAGCACTCTTAGCAAAAGGTTATCCAAAAAAATGCTTAATTAAAAAGAAATAGCATTTAACATTAAATGCTACATAATATAATGCATTAAATTAAAGTTTAACCATATAGAAGCTGAAATTCGGTGTGCTGTCTTTATCCCAGACTTTGAGGATACTTGGGCACAATCACTGGGGCCAAGAAGCAGGGCCCTTTACTAGTCTAGCATCTGCGATGATTCCTACACAGTCCTTCCCTGGCTTATCCCTTCCTCCACCTTTATCTGCCCCAGCACATCCTCAGCTGTGCACCCACCTCCTTGGAATCCTCTGACCTCCTCGACTGGCACACCTAGAATATCAGAAGACTCCATTATCATTTCTTGCTCCTCAATCGGCAGGACACCCTTACTCCACTTCTTGACCTGGCTTGAAACATATAACACCAACATGTTTTGGATGA
>JAQZBX010016231.1:0-36708 GCA_029593785.1 Cabassous unicinctus | reverse complement strand
GAAGTTCACCTGGGCATATATAAAAGGTATATAAATGTGTTCAAATGTTCATGGAGCACTGCCACAGTAGGTAGAGACTCACATAATAACCAAAAGAATATTGAATTCCCATCACGGGGAGCTCTGTCACATTCTCTAATGAAACAGCAACAATTCCCCAAGTACAAGGGTAGTGACTAGTAAAGAAGGATGATCCATTGATGGGCCCTTGATATTGATGACTATGCTTATGAGCCCTTGCTTCTGAAATTGCAACTTAGCCTAGTGTTGTATAGTGCCTAAAAGTTATCTCCTGAGAGCCTCCATGTTGCTCAAATGTGGCCTCTCTCTAAGCCAATCTCAGCAAATAAATGCATTACCTTCCCCCTGCATGGGACATGACTCCCAGGGTGAGCCTCCCTGGCACCGAGGGATTACTACCAAGCACCGACTGGTGATGCAACTTGAAAAAGACCTTGAATAAAAGGGGGGAAAGTTAAAGACAAATGAGTTTATATGGCTAAGAGACTTCAGCGTGAGTTGGGAGGTCATCAGAGAGGCAATGCTTATGCATGTCTAAGCAGGCTCTCATAGACTGCCAAAGATACTACCACTAATAGTGGGGCTCCTGAGGGTTCTGGAGACACCCAGGTCCTATAGTCATGGAAGATAGCTCTGGAGTTTGGTGCCTTGCCTGTGGGCCCTACTTTGGAGTTGGTGCTCCCTAGTGTGACAGAGTTGGACTCAGTTGTGTCTTTTCTACACATGCCTCTTCTGTTCCTTCTATTTGAACCTGTAGTTGGTGTTGGAGTCAGTAGGTGTACGTCCAAGAGACTTGAATCTCTGGGCTGTCTATGTGCCAGCTGGGCCCTGAGCCTCAGCAGAGTTGCAACAGTTACTCTCCAGTTCATTGGACTTACCCAGGACAACTAACAAGGATGTGAGGATGGACAACCACCACACCAAGGAACCAAGAGAATCTACAACTGCAAGCAAGAGAGTCCCATCCATCAGCCATATGGGATCGAAACCTCATCTCAATTAGAGGTGGAATGGGCATCACCATCCCAGAATCCTCAGGATTGGGGAATAAATATGGACTAGAGTGGACTTCCTGGTATTCCACTATAGACTTATTGGGATTCTAGCAATGGAAGAAATTATATCATTGTTGTGGAGACAGTGGCCACTGGAAGTGCTGAAGTCAGGGAGAGGGGAAAAAGAGGTGTAATATGGGGGCATTTTCGAGACTTGGAATTGTCCTGAATGACATTAAATTGACAGATTCAGGCAATTATGTATTCTGTTATCCAGAATTGAGTGAGAGAGAGTGTAAACTACAATGTAAAGTATAATCCGTGCTTAGTGGCAATGCTCCAAAATGTGCTCATCAATCACAATGAATGTACCACACTAATGAAAGTTGTTGTTAATGTGGGGGAAAGTGGGGATGTGTGCAGAGTGGGGCATATGGGAATCCCTTATTTTTTTATGCAATATTTTATGTAATCTAAGTACCTTTTAAAAATGAATAAATGTATATTTTTAAAAAAGCATTGATCTTCTAAGAACTGATAATGAAACTCTGTGGGATAAACTGGATCATTATTACAGAATCGTCAAATCAACATTGTTGCTGTATCAAAGTCCAACCACAGGTCTCTTTCCCTCTAAAAGATGCAATGATAATCAGAAGGCCAAGATCCAGGACAGCCTATACTGTGTTGCTGGGGCCTGGGCTTTGGCTCTTGCCTACAGGTGTATTGATGATGACAAGGGAAGGACCCATGAGTTGGAGCACTTGGCTTTAAAATGTATGAGAGGAATTCTCTACTGCTATATGCGTCAGGCTGATAAGGTCTAGGAGTTTAAGCAAGATCCATGCCTAACAACATGTCTTCACTCTACTTTCAATGTGCACACAGAAGATGAAGTCCTTTCCTATGAGGAATATGGTCACCTTAGATGTAGATAAATGCGGTGGCACTCTATGTCCTTTACCTGGTGGAAATGATTTCCTCAGGACTCCAGATTATCTACAACACCGATGAGGTCGCCTTCATCCAAAACCTTGTATTTTGTGTAGAAATAGTTTACCCTGTGCCTGACTTTGATATCTGGGAACAAGGAAGCAAATATAATAATGGCAGCACAAAACTACATTCAAGCTCAGTTGGCTTAGCAAAAGCAGCTTTGGAAGCAATTAATGGATTCAATCTCTTTGGTAACCAGGGCTGTTCTTGGTCAGTTATATTTGTGGATCTCGATGCTCACAATTTCACCAGGCAAACTTTGTGCTCACTGTTACCCAGAGAATCAAGATCTCACAAAACAGATGCTTCCCTGCACCCCTGCATCACTTATCCTGCATTTGCCCTAGATGATGAAACTCTGTTTAGCCAGACACTTAATAAAGTGGTTAGAAAATTAAAAGGAAAATATGAATTTAAGTGTTTTTTGAAAGATGGTTTAGAACATCTTTGGAAGATCCCAACAAACACCACTACGTACCAGCTGAAATTAAGCTGTTTGATGGCATTGAATGCTAGTTTCCTATATTTTTCCTTTACATCATTATTAATTGAGTTTTTAGAGGTAATTCCAAACAAGTAAAGGAATATCAGGATCTTCTGACTCCAGTACTTCATCAGACCACAGAAGATTATCCTGCCATACCAAAGTAGTATTATGTGCCAGCTGACTTTGTAGAATACGAAAAATTAAACCCTGGTAGTCAAAAGTGATTTCCTAGTAACAGTGGCCATGATGGAAAACTAATTCTTTGGGGACAAGCTCTTTATATCATTATCAAACTCCTGGCCAATGAATTAATCAGTCCTAAAGGCATTCATCTGGTCCAGAGCTATATCCCTCTACAAAATTAACATAATGTTAGCATGAGGTTTTCCAAGCAGGGCCCCCTGGAAAATGGTTTGGTAGTTCATGCAGCACTCATAGCAGAAAGCCAATGCCTTCAAGTTTTTTCTCAACACATATAGTATTCAAACTCAAACTCCTCAACAGGTAGAATCTATTCATATATGGCTTCAGCAGGAGCTTGTAAAAGCTTATTTCCACTTGGGTATCAATAGAAAGCTAGGACTCTCCAGAAGGCCAGATAGGCCCATTGGTTGCCTTGGTACATCAAAAATTTTTTGCATTCTAGGAAAGGCTGTGGTTTCTTATCCCATCATCTTTGACCTAAGTAATTTCTATATGTCTCAAGATATTTTACTGCTGGTAGATGACATAAAGAATGCCCTACAGTTCAGTAAGCATTACTGGAAAGTGCGTGGATGTCCACTTTTCCTTGTTCTCATCTGGGAAGACAACATAAGAGGTAGTCAGTTCAACCCCATATTAGATATACTGGCAGCCTTTAAAAAAGGAATGGTTGGAGGAGTCAAAGTTCATGTTGATCATCTGCAGACACTAATATGTGGAACTGTAGTAGAACAATTTGACTTCCTACATATCAATGATACAGAAGAACTTCCATAATTTAAGAGTTTCAAGGAACTAGAACTTCCCAAACATTCAAATGTCAAAAGACAAAGCAGCATGCCTAATGCTCCTGAACTGGAACAGCAACCTGATATCACCACCACTGAATGGAAAAACAAACCCACCCACAAAATTCTTCAGAAACTTAATGACTGCAGTTTTCTGGCTAGACAAGCCATCCTGCTGGGTATATTGCTCAAAAAAAAAGGCCCCACTTTGGGGAAGGTAATGTCAAAAAACACTTAAATCCATATTTTCCTTTGAAATTTCTAAATGTCTTCCTTTCTCTCATACATGATGTCACATAGTTTGAAATTACCATTAAAATTGTAAATTTTATTTGTTTTGTTTCCAGCAGCCTTTAAAACCTTTTTCATCCCAAGTAATTTTTGCAGTATCAGCTCATGTTAAAATTTTGTGTTCATTACTAATATACTTCTTAGAGATACATAACAATATTTTTATTTTTCTTAGATTCATAGATCCCTACTTTTCATATTATATATGAAAGCACCAAAATGAACTAGTTTATCTCAGCCCCTGGGAGTTTTCTAGTGACTCCTTTCTCATCTCAGTGAACTCTTTCACTGCTAAATTGCCACCGTAAGCTAAAAATGATATATTCTAATCCCTTCCAGCAAATGAATCCTGGAAGTCTGACCCAAGCTCTGATATTTGAAATATTTTAATCAATACTTTACTTAAAGTGTTTTGTTTTACCATTTCTTTATGAAAAAGGAAACAATTGGAAAACACAGTAATTTGATGAATTCAGAAAAAAAATGTTACAATAATTATTTAAAATCATATAACCAAAACAACTGTTTGAAAAATTCATTTTATAAAACTTTCAAACTACTTGATATAATCTGTTAAACCATACCCTTAGTCTCATTGCATGATTACAGAATACAGTTTTGCAAATAATACTTCAAGCTCAGAGGATCATCTTGATAGAGTTGAGAATTGAAGATGGTACAGTGAAGCACCATGATACCAGAATTTCTGGTTGAATATCAACCCCTGTACTTATTTATTTATGTCTCCAAGTACTACAGTTCTCTAAGTTTCATTTTCTTTGTGCCTTAAATATTTCTCACCAAGTACCCATAAAGAAATAAAGTACATTAATGTTGTTTATTAAATTATGGCACAATATATAATTATTGTTTTTGTTTTTCTCGGGAAATTTCTATCTTTAGCTACCCAGTGTGTCTCCTTATCTTAAATTTCACACATTGTGGGGAACTAGGCCCCCTCCCTCAGGTCCTCTGTATGTAACTGCCTGTGTGACCTAGGCATAATTAAAGGTTATCAACCTTTCCCAGAGGGGAGAGAATGTATAGATGTTATCATAACTATAATCTTCCCAAAGCAGTAAACATCCTTGGTAAGCAACCTTCCTATAAGCCTAATGAAAACATCACCACACCCCATGTGTACACTTCACATGACCCTAGCAGGAACTCTGTTTTCATACCCTTTTTTATGTACTTGTTCTGAAACACCTTAAATATCACCCCTACTATTCTCATCTTTTTGCAGAGTGCTATCTTCATTCTCTGAAGTAACAGCATCAGAGATTCTCTCCTGCCCATAAGTCCCAATAAAGTTTATGCCTAACTAAAAGCCAGGTGTGTTCTTTGGTCTTGTGACTGCACCAACTCATGCCCTTCAGGAGTTGGGTTGTAACAATTGGCAAGCCACAGCCAGGAGACTGAAAGACCACCAGCAGTAGCAGACATGAGCTCAGGGAAAGGTGAATCCGCAGGAAAAATCCCAGGTTGGCCTATAATATCCATGTGAGGAGGGGTGGCTGTCCACCAAGATGAGCGGGGACCACCAAGAGAATATGGAGATGCCCAAAAAATTCCAGCCGGTATGCTGGCTTTGCTACAGCAGATAGCAGAGCAGCTGCACTTAAACAAGGAAAAGGGAGACAGCCAGATAGTGGCAGCTATGGTATGGCCCCTGTTAGGAGACTTGTGGGTGGCTACCAAGGCAGAACAAGAAGCAGATGCCTCTGCACTCTGCTTAGAAGGAAAGTTAGTTATAAAGGGATATGAGCGTAGCACAGGCAGAGATGAAAGATTCCATAACCGATCATCTGCGCTGGGTTGATGATCAGTTACACTGCCAAATTGTGTAAATTTGAAGAGTTTAATGGGATGTTATTTTGACAATGTTTTAAGTTTTATTCATATTTTATTTTGATCAGAATTTTTATCAAGGTGTTAAAAAGAACTTTCAGTTTTGAATCAATAGCTTACTCCTTAACTTTGAGTCTAAGTGTACTCCTGAAAAGTAATCCAGAATATATAAGTGTTAAATGTCTGTATAAACTGCTAAATTAGTGCTTAACCACACTTATACTGCTCAAGTATTCCTAATTAGTTGTTTTTGTTTTGTTTTGTTTTCGTTGGGACAGTGACTTTATTTTACACTCAGTTATAGATGTGTTCATTAATTTGGAAAAGGAAAAATAAATGGTTACTTCATTGGTACAATTTGGCAAATAAAAATGCAGGAGGCAACAGGTAATATATACAATAAAAGGGGGCCTTGTTAACAAAAAGGTTTTGAACCACTGACCAAGGGGAGAAAAAGCTGTAGCTGCCTTGGTTCTCTGGGGAGGAGGGAATCCCGGTGCCTTGGGGGCTGAGTCCATGGATTTCAAGGCTGAAGGAGGTCCCTCTCTCTCACCCTCTGAGGTCTGCAACGCTAGCATGTGAGGGTTTTCTTCTCTGGCAGGATGGACCCCCATGTCACAGGGTCCCACTCAAGCAGGAGGGAGGCCTGCCTGCAGGAAAGTTCAGCACAGGTGGGTGGGCTGGTCAGCAGTGTAGTGAACAGGGCCCCAGGGGGTTCCTTGTGTCAGCAGCTGCCCAGAGCAGACTCGAGGGGACGTGACTCCACGTTCTGCTCGGCCACCTGTTTAGCCGCCTCCGCCTGGCCCTCCCCAGCGCTGCTGCCGCCATCTTGTGGGCTGGGCCTAATTAGTTGTTGGTTACTAATAAAAGTGTTTCAAAGAATGAGCTTTTATATTATAGGCAACACTGATTCCAGAGGAGATCTTAAAAGCAGTAAAACTCAGAGATGTAAAATGATGGAGAGCTTGGACACAGTCATACCAAAAGAGTAAGAATTATGAGTCTAATTAGGAGTTTTATGTTTCTGTTGGTGTGTCTTAACTCTTTTTTGTGTTTTTCTGTTTGTTCAGTGTATATTTTCATACCTCCAGATGGTAATATCCAATTAACAAATGATAATTCTTAAAAGAGCTCTATTCAAATTGCTAAAAATTAAATGGGTGCTTATGTAGGTAAATGAATACTCCTGAAGCCCAAATTAGAAAAGCCAAACAGGATAAAAAGTCACATAAAATCTGAATAAAGGAAAGAAACTAAAAATTTATCCTGAATTCTTCCATAATCTTTCTATAGCTTGTTGTGCCCCCAGTGTCTTTTCCTAAGCTTGACTGAATTCTAGTGACTCATTAAAACCCATTGATAAAATTAAGGGGATAGGCTGGGTATAGAAAGAGGAGAGATGTGAGCTTAGACTAGAATTCTGTCTACTAGGCCTGGAAATTAAAATAATAGTGACAGAGCAGATATTATAGAATAACCTTGATTTATATAGTCTGTCCTGTAATTCCCTAATTAAATTTTAACAGTGTTTGAGATGACAGTAATGTTCTAATGGCCAAATTTCAGTAAGTAAAGAAAAAGTCATTGAAAGCTATTGAAAGATTAAACAATTATAATATATTCCAGAATCTGGCAGTCAGTATACTTACAAAGTTATTCACAATTTTAGAATTTTATTAAAGAAAAAAAGAGGTTTTAGCTTCCTGTGGAGGAAGGAAGAAAAAAGAGCATTTCTTGCATAAACTATAATGGTTTCAGTTTTATGTAACTTGAGTGTAATCTCCCTAGGTTTATAGGACACTAATAAAATAAATTATCATTGTAGTGTTAAATATTTAAGATAATAGTGGCAGTTTGATATTATTGATGAGCTCTGAAAAGAAATAGTGATTTTGTTTGTAAACTGGTCTGTTCCTCTGGGCTTGTGATACCCTCTGATTGCATTAAATTCGGATATTTCACTTTTACTTGATTAAATTACTATTAGGGCTTTGATTTGGTCATGTGAGCAGGCCATTGAGTCCCCATCCCCTTGGTGGACTGGGACTCACAGGGAAAATGACATGGCATAGGAGAGAGTTTGAGTTTTTGATGCTGGAACCTCAGGAAGTTAATACACAGGAGAAGAGCACAGAGGAATAGAGACAGCTCAGTAGATACAGCAGAGGACCCCAGGAAGAAAATGAGCCTAATAACCTATAGCTGCAGCTGAGCCTGGAGAGAACTGAGCCCTGAGAAAGAGATGAGACTTATCCCAGCCTACAATTGAGAACAGAAGGAGCTGAGATCATGGTGCCTTAGGAGGAAGAGGAACGCTGAACCCTCTCAGAGACTGGCAACCATATTCCTCCAACATGTGGCAACAGACTTTGGTGAGGGAAGTAACTTACACTTTATGACCTTGTGACTATAAGTTTCTACCCAAATAAATACCCTTTATAAATGCCAACAGATTTCTGGTACTTTGCATCAGCACCCCTTTGGCTACTAATGCAATGATGAAAATTGTAAGTTTTTGGCTAATGAAATTATTACAAAGCTCTTTAAAAAAAAATTTTTTTTTTGCCTAAATTGAAATGAATAGATTTTTTCCTCCACAGAACAGAACGAGAAATATGAGATTTAAATAGATACAGAAAGAAGTAAAAGGTTTGTGAAGTGAATTCATAGTCAATGCTGATCAAAATTTGATAAGTTAATTTAAAGGGAATGTGTTTTGTCCTAAGGTATTGTATTAGTCAGGGTTCTTTCAGGAAACAGAATCAACAGGAGATATCTGTCAATAATATGAGATTTTAAAAGAGTCTCTCACGCAATCATGGGGATGCACAAGTCCAGATTCCTCAGGCAGGCTGCAAACCAGGGGCTTCAATGAAGGTCCGATGAAAGGTCCTTGATGAGTTTCTGGAAGAAGTTGCCTGTACAATGATGAGCTGGAAAATTCTCTCTTCAAAGTTCTTTTCAACTTTCCCTTATGGTACTTGTTGACTATAAGTCTCGTGTCGGTATTTAGCCTTAGATGGAGTTTACCACCCGCTTTGGGCTGCATTCCCAAGCAATCTGACTCTGTGAAGACTCGGGCCCAGCACGCCGGGTGCCGCTACTGGCCTCATAACGTCCACGGGCCTTGAACTCTCTCTGAATGTTGAAATCACTTCCCCTTTTAAGGCATTCAACTGATTGGATAAAAGCATCACTCATTGATGATGTAATCTCCCTGATTGATGCAGATGTCATCAGCCATCCATGCAGTAATCAAAGTCCATAAATGCTCTTGTATTACAATTAGCCCAGTGCTTGCTGGAACAAACACCTGGAAACAATTACCTGGCAGAGTTGACACATTGGCCTAACCATCACAGTCCACCCCTTGTCAACTCTGCAACCATACACATTACCCCAAACCATACTTAGTCTCTAAGTGAAAACAATAACAGACAAGCATACATATATATTTCCACCTAACAATGTTCAACTCCCCTGCGTACAAACAGAAATGCATTAATTCCCCACAGAATAGGGTGCAAGTCCTTGGGTAATATTCACGCTTAAACTTGACATCCTTAAATGTTATGATGTGGAATTAATACAACTTTTCATATGATAGGGGAAAAGGTTGGGGAAGAAAACAAGAAATTTGTTTTCTGTACATATAAAATCATACTCATAACGAAACAAGGAAGAAGGGTTCATGACTATTACAGTCCTCATTTCTGTAACTGGTCATGTTGTCGAAATTCATATTTATCACTACCTTCTTCCACTACCCATTCCATGTTCCCATTACCTTCAGCAAGCACTTCAGCTGGCCATGGTTCTTTGCCTGGTGGGGTGACTCAAACTTTCATTCCCAAAGATTCTGGGCCATTGTTATTCCTGCTTGAATTGGATTGTTGCAATTTTCCATTGACTTTAATCACAGGGCATGGCAGTTCTAGGAGACGCCCTAGAGGATCTCCTGCATTCCAGGCAAACTCTTCTTTACCCCCATTATGTAGATGTAGTCCTATTTCCCCTTGATAGTCAGGATCAATCACCCCAGCCAGTACAGTAATTCCATTCTTTGCCTTTGATTCACAGGTAAGAGGAGCCCAAAGTAGCCAGGTGGCAGTCTTAACTTCCAGTTCAATGGAATGATTGTTATGTTCCCTGGTGGCAGCACTCCTCCTTTTGGGACTAAAACCTGTAGACCAGCAGAGCTTAAGGTTGCAGGGACAGGAAGCAAAAATTTTCCTAGTGGGTCACTAGGGGTCAGAGTGAGTGGTGCCACTCCCATTTGTACCCCTTGATTCCTGGACCCATGAATCCTGGTTATGGGAGAAACAGTACCATAGAGAGGATGCTGATTCAGAGCATACACAGCCTCCTGGAGAACATTGCCCCAGCCCAGCAAGGTATTGCCACCTAGTTGGCTCTGTAATTGAGTCTTCAAAAGGCTATTCCACCGTTCTATTAATCCAGCTGCTTCAGGGTGATGGCGGAACATGGTAAGACCAGTGAATTCCATGGGCATGTGCAGATATTATGTCTGGTTTTCATAAAATCAGGCTGGAAATATGTAAGACAAGGCTTGAATGAATATAGAAAGTTGTAAATGGTATTGTAGAAGGTAGCATTAAGTAAGGGAATGTGTTTTGTAAAGGAGAAATTTGTCTTGAGGTAAAGTAAGTAGTTTATGTGAAGGTTATAGGAAGTTTGCAAAAGCATCTTCTAAACTGAAATATTTAAATGGCTAATTCCAGGAAGCTATTATTAAATAGAAACCTGAATTGATACTGATAACAAAACTAACTTCATAAAAGGGAAACTTGTCAGAGGCCATCTCAATCTTCATATTAAAGTGGTGGTAAGGGGAAGATAATCTTGATTCCTTTGGGAATCTTAGTTTTCATAAAATAATGGAGAAAGTAGTTTTTCCTATACTGCAAAATAAAATATCTGTTAATTAACATAATCATGGTAAAGATGTAAAAGTAAAAAGCAAAGTACTAAAAATCATTAAATTCATTTAATTTTATAAGCTACATTGGAAGTATTTAGAAACTCTATAGAAAATTAAGAGATAGACTTCAGTGTTGGCAAACTCTTATGCATTCAAAAGAGACCTCTGGTACCTCGCATGGTGCCACTCCATTTGAGTTATTGGCTAGGCTGGTCACTAGGACCCCTAAAATAAGATGATCTACCACATCCCTAGACATGGTTCCTGAAGTGAATGAAAATTATATTGCAGTTTTGGAATCCTGCAGCAACTGACAATAGCTCGATATGGCCAGATTTACAATGGACATTGCCTCCAGACTGGCTCTATTTCATAACGCAGAAGGGCTCTTTGCAACAGACCAGTGAAACATTGGAACCACTCTCTAGGGCCAGTGGTGCTGCCGCATGCTGGCTGTGTGAAGGATATACCAAGTGGAACAGTAATTGTGAATAGAACCTAAACAGACACAATTGGCATTATAGCCTGCTCCCATGGAGAGACATGTATGGTATTGCAAACCTGGAGCTTAGAGCTATTAACTGCACCTCAAAGAGGAAGCTGTGCATTGATTAGTGCATTGATTAATATTAAGTATTGTACCTGTATATCTGATGAACATAATATCTCTTGTATTCTAAATCATATGCAAAAGGATATTGAACGTGTTAAATGTCTTTGTAAACTTAATTCATTTTCTAAGTAATTGATGAATGTGCCTATAAGATAAAAGAATGGCTCTCTTAAGTATTGTCTTTATTTTGCTTGCCATATGCTTATCTTTGTGTTGCCTATATTGTCTTTGCGAGTTTATGTCTAGGGCAATGCTTCTCCTCATATCTCTTCTAGTTGTCCTAGGCATAACCACCACTGTGAGAACTGAGGGCGGCAGTTTCCTAGACAGCATTGGAAACTTACAAGATCAAGTCCTTCAGTTTTGGGAGGATGCAGCCTCTGGAGGCACCTGGCTTTTCTGTCGCATGGTCCAGTATGTCATGACTGGATCCTTTTTTGGGGTCACTTACCACCATTTTCTTCATCTTTTTAGTAGGACCATGTATCTTCAAAATTCTAACAAAGTTTATTTCTTTCAGAATCAACACCTTTCAGAACAAGATGTAAGTCATGCAGGGATTTCATCTGGTTCCAACCAGAGTGCTAGACACACCTTCCCTCTACCTCAATAGAATAACTAGAGAAAATCACACATCATCAGGCAAGGATCTATTGCCCCTAACTAGCAGGAAGCAGTTGCAAAAAATGACCATTGCCCTTCAGCTTCCCCTTAAGAATAAGTGTGTGAACTCTCTGAGAGGGGAATTGAGGCAGGTTAGTATAGGATACAGGGATGGTGGCTGGTCAGAAAAAAGCCTGCCAAAGACCCTGGCCATAAGGTCCAGTTTGAAAGTACTGAACTACTTTGTTATCTACAAATGGAAATGTTGCTTGTTTACTGTTAGACCAGCACAATCAGCCCCTTTTTGTTCCCCATAAGCATCTTTCTTTTCACCCGTAGCACCCTAGCCAATACCTTTCTAAAGTAGGTTTCAGCAGTAACACATGTCCACAATCAAACCCAATGTTGGGTTTGCACAGATTTACCATCCTCTGGTGCTACTGGCCTTCTTTGGACCATTAATCCTGCAAATTAGACAGTGTGGAACACCTTGCTGGCATGGCAGAATATGACCTATCAACAAGTTTGGAACAAGACCTTCTTATTTAAGACTGAGATTCAGCTGCCATCTTTCAATGAGACTCATAATTATATATATATTTTCCCTTTTAAGGGAACAGGTGAGTAAACCCAGGCCTTTATTAGGATTTGCTGTATATAATGGTTTAGGATAGTTAATGGCTGAGTCTGTCACCCTAGATCGCATCATCCCTGTCTGCATGGAACAACAAGAAAGAATCTATGTTTTTGGGTAGTTATCCCCTGAGTTGTATAATTTTACTATTAAGGCTAGAGATAGAGTAAAGTATGCCCCCTGGTGGTTCTACCCATTGACTTTTTGTGCCAGGTGAAACTGCAATTGTCACTGAAAGACACAAAACAGCGTTACCTGTCTTTTATGCTGCTGCTGTGGATTGTGGATGCAATGCTTTTCCTATGGTCAACATAGGCTGCTACATGGGGGTGGATTGTGGAGACCCAGGCCTCCTCCCCAAATTCTCAGGGTGTAGCCACCTGTGTGACCTAGGCATAAGTAAAAGGTTATTAACCCTTCCCAGAAGGGAGAGAATATATAGATGTTATCATAAACTATAATCTTCCCAAAGCAGTAAACATCTTTGGTAAACGTCTTTCCCATGAGCATAGTGTAAACATCACCACACCTCATGAGTATGCTTCACATGACCCTAGTAGGAGCTCTGTTCTCATACCCTATGGAATATCCTTGTTCTGAAACTCCTTAAATATTACACCTAATTTTCTCATCTCTTTACAAAGCACTATAATCATTCTCTGAAGTACCGCCATCAGAGATTCTCTCCTGTCTGTAAGTCCAAATAAAGCTTATGGCTGACTAAATGCTAGGTGTGTTCTTTGGTCTCTTGGCTGCACCAACTCATGCCCTTCAGAAGTTTGGTTGGAACACATATCAAATGATATTTTTCTTTTTTAAAAAATTAAGTAATAATTTACCTACAGATAAAATTGCCTTTTACAATGTAGAGTTGAGTTTTGACAAACTGTATAGGTGTATAACCAAGCCCCAAATCAAGATATAGAGAATTTCCATCTTCTGAAAAATTTTCCAGCCCTTTTGTCATCCACCCGTCTCCAAACCCTCAGCCCTTGGCAACCATTGATCTCTTTTTTGTCCTTATATTTTTGTCCTTGCAAGAATTTCATATAAATAGTATCACATCATATAAGACTTGATTCTGGCTTATTTCACTTAGGTTAATAGATTTGAGCTTCATCCATGTTGGGTATATCAGCAGTCCATTCCTTCTATTGCTGGTTATAGTACCAAAGCTTATCTATTCCTCAGGTGACAGACATTTGAGTTGTTTCAAGTTTTGGGTGATTATGAATCAATCTGCTATAAACATTTGAGTATGAGCTCTTAAGTGAACAATTATTTTCATTTATTTGGGTATTGATTGCACAGGAATGGAATTGCTTAAGTCATAAGATCTGTATATCTTATTTGGTGATCTGTTCAAATCTTTTGCTCATTTTAAAATTATGGATTGTTTCCTTATTATTGAGGTACATAAGTTCCTTATACATTTTGTAAAACAAACCCTTTACTGTGCCTGTAAATCCATTGTAGATGGGACCTTTTGATTAGATTAAGTCAAAGGACCTTTTGATTAGATCATTTCAGTTAAGGGGCTTCGATTAGATTGCAGGGCCAATGGTGAGTCTTAATGATCACCCATTTCTGGCATATTGCTCCTTTCAGCTTTTGGCACACTAAAACAAGGTCTATGTTCCAGTCTGAGTAAATTTTGAATCAATTGTGAAGTTCATTTTAATGTAGGTGGTTATCCAATTTTTCCAGCTCCATTGGTGGAAAAGTCTATACTTTTGCCATTGACTGGCCTTTGCATCTTTAGTGCAAATCAGTTTACAATATGTGTGTGGGTTATTTCCTGGTCCTCTATGTTATTTCACTTATCTCTGTCTTTATCCTGTTACCACATTGTCTTGAGTACTGTTGCTTTCAAGTAATCCTGGGAATAAGGGAATGTGAGTCCTCCAATTTAGTTCTTATTTTTCAAATTCTTTTGGATTTTCTAGTTCATTTGCTTTTCATCTAAATTTTACAAGAAGTTAAATTTATACAAGAAAATCATGCTGTGGTTTTGATTGCTATTGTGTTGATTGCATAGATCAGTTTTAGGAGAATTGACATTTAACTATATAAAGTCTTCCGCTGTATAAACATACTGTGTGTATTTATTACATGTTCTTTGATTTCTTTCATCTGTGATTTTTGTTTTCAGCATGTGTACATACTTTGTATTTTACAAGATATGTATCTAAGTATTCATATTTTAGTGCTGTTGGTCATGGAATTGCTTTTACTTTGTTTCATTGTCTAATTATTCATTACTAGCATGAAAAAAAAGACAATTGATATTTTAATATTGACCTTGTAAATGGCAATCTTTCTAAACTCACTCTTTAAATTTAGTAACATTTTGTAGATTTTTTTGATTTTCCGTGTATACAATTATGTCATTTGCCAATGGAAATGATTTTATTTCTTCCTTTTCAACCTGTATTAATATGTATATTTATTTTTCCTGGCTTATTGTGCTATCTAGGACCTCCAGAATGATACAGAATGGTAGCAGTGAGAGAGGTCACCTTTGCCTTGATCATGAGCACAGCATTCAATCTTTCATTATTCACTCAATCTTTTCATTATTTAGACATTAGCTATAGATTTGTTGTTTGTAGACGCCCTTTATCAATTGAGCAAATGCTTTTATATTTGTAATTTTCTGAGACTTTTCATCATGGAGAGGTGCTTAATTTTATTCTGCAGGCAATGAGATGATCAGAAGGTTTGTCTTCTTTAGTATGCTGATTTGATGAATTACACTTATTGAAATATTGTTCAAGCCTTGTATTTCTTGGTGTAAATTATATTTTGACATAAGTTTTAACTGCTTCATATATTATTGGTTTTAATTTAATAATAATTTTGGTGGGATATTTGCTTTTATGTTCAGGAGTGTTATTGGTATGTAGTCTTCTTTGTTTTTAATATTTTTGTCTGGTTTTGGAAGAGGAATGTTAGCTTCAGAAGATAAGTTGGAAAGCATTCACTTTTCTTCTATAATCTGGAAGAATTTATGTAGAATTGATATTATTTCTCCTATAAATGTTTGGTAAAATTCCCCATTGAAACCATATGGACCTGGAGTTTTCTTTCTCTTTCTTTCTTTCTTTCTTTCTTTCTTTCTTTCTTTCTTTCTTTCTTTCTTTCTTTCTTTCTTTCTTTCTTTCTTTCGATACAGGAAAATTCAGGTTAATTGTTTTTATCTGAGAGAGTTTTGGAAGTTTGCAGGTTTTAAGAATTTTGCCCATTTCATATAAGATATTGACAGTATGGGAACAGAGTAGTTTATTAACATCTCTTATTGTCCTGCTAGTGCCCGAAGCCTCGGTAGTAATGTCTTTTTCATTACTGAGATTATAATTGTATTTCTCTTCTTTTTCTGATCTGTCTGGCTAGGGGTTTATCAATTGTTTTTTTAAAAAATAAGCTTATAATTTTGTTGATTTTCTTTATTGCATTTCTGTTCTCGATTTTATTGATTTCTGTTTTATTTCCTTCCTTTTGTTGCTTTGAATTTAATAGCTTTTCTTTTTCTGACTTATTTAAGTGTAAGCTTAGGTAGTTGGTATAAACACTTTTCTTCTTTTCCAACAAAAGCAATTAGTGCTATAAATTTCTGTCTAAGTGTTGCTTTAATTACATCCCCAGTTTTGCTTTAAATGCATATCTCAAATTTTGATATGCTGTATTTTCATTTACGTTCTATTCAAAATATTTCCTAATTGCTATTGTGAGTCTTCTTTGACCCATTTGTTGTTTAGAAGTATGTTGTTTAACTCCCAAATATATGGGGAATTCCCTGATATATTCTATTATTGGTTGCTGGTTTAAATCTAAGATGGCCAGGGAATATTCTTTGTAAAATTTTATTTCTTTAAAAAAATTTAAGGCTTATTTACTGGTAAGACTAAAGTCTACTATCCTGAATGCTCTATATGCATTGAAAAATAACGTGCATTCTGCTTTGGTTGGAAAGTTATATAAATAATAATTAATTTGGATAATAATGTTGTATAGTTCTTTAGCAACCTTACTAATTTATGCCTCCTTTATCTACTAATTTCTGAGACAGGAATGTTGAAATCTCCAACTATAATTTTAGTTTGGTTTTGTCCCTTCAATTCTATCAGTATATTGTTCCATGTGTTTTGAAGTTCTGTCACTAGCTACATGCATATTTTTATTTCTATGTCTTATAAAGAATTGACTCCATTTTCTTTTTACATGATGATATTCCTTACTCTGAAATCTATTTTGTCTAATAGGAATATAGCTATCTATTTTATTAGCTTCTCTTTTATTAGTGTTTCATGATAGTTTGTTTTCCATTTTTGTATTTTAACTTATCTATATATTTTGATTTAAATTGAATTTCTTGGTTAGAGTTTATAGGAGGATCTTCCTTTTTCATCCAATCTGAAATTTTCTATCTTTTAAGTAGTGTATTTGACTTAAAGCACTGCCATCTAACCAGGGTTTGTGAGTCACTTCTGCAGGTCTAATGAATTCATTGTCATGTGGGATATCAGAGGTCTGAACATTATCTATTCAAATATCCCCTACTCCCTCTTTGTTAGGTTTTGACTTTGGTGCAAGAGAACTCTGAAGCTCTGCTATTATGAAATGAAATCCTAAACGAGATCCTTTATTCTGTCTGTCCTCTGGCTATAAGCGATTAAGGTTTCCTTAAATACTTCCAAGAAGACACTCTGCTTTCAATTCCTTTTGAAGTGGTGATTTATCATGTTGACCCTGTCATTTTATCTCTTCAATGAAGCAATGGTACTCAGCAAGAGTCACCCAAATCCATTGTCCTTATTAATTCCATTTTCTCAGATTTTTCAAATGCCAGAAATATAGCACCAACAAATGCATTTCCTTCCACTTCCTTCTGGTCTAATTTCACCACCAAAGACATTTCAACAGTTTTAGTGATAGAGCATGCCAGGTTCTGTCCACATCCCTCTCCACCAGTGATGGAATCCTCAGTGCCAGCCGAAGTGTGAACAGCATGGCTTTAAAATTCCATTTTTTAAGATTCTGTTCCCTAGGTTCCCTCTTGAAACCAACCATCTTAGGTTAAATTCCCTAGAAACAGACAATAAGTTGTAAAGTTTCATGCATGAGTTACTGGGGAATGCTTTGGGGAAATAAAACTTTTAAGGAGGTGAGAAAGTTAGGATTAGGTAGAGGGAAACATAGTTGTTAGATACAGGTTGCCTCTGGGAGTGATATAACCTTGATCAAGAGAGTTCCCTAAGGCTGAGGGAAATTTTCAGTGAGGGACAGATTTGTGAGAAATCAAAACATAGTTTCAGCAGGTGGGGGATGAGTTTGCTGGTCATCCTGAGGAGGGAAGGTGGGTAAGTGTTGGGGATTGAGCCATGCCTCTCACAAAGGGCATGCTGAGGTCCCAACGTCTAGTCCTGTGAGTGTGAACCCATTTGTAAGTAGGACCTTTGAAGATGTTATTAGTTAAGATGTCCCCAAACTGAACGAGGGTGGGCCTTAAACCAATATGGCTGAAGTTTTTAAGCAAAGACAAGCCATGAGGAGCAGAAAGAAGCTGGAAGGCAACAGAGCCTGGAAGAGAAAAGAGACAATGTTTCTATGTGACAGAGAAGCTAAGGAACCCCAAAGAATACAGGCCAGTCAGAAGATACTGACTCGAGGAGGAAGCAAGACTTCTAGCTTCAGAAACAATGAGCCAATAAATAACTGTTATTAAGCCAACCTATTTTATGGTATTTGTTTTAGCAGCAGGAGTGATGACTAATTTCATGTCCATCATGAACTTTGTGGTGTCTGACCCACCAAGCCATAAAGCTTGGTGTATATAGCAGTGCTCCATCACCAAATGAAAGTGTGATAAACAAGATCAGGCTGAAGCAGATCTTGAAGGTGCAAGTAAAGTACACGAAGTGGCCCAAATGCCCACAGCCCCTACTCCTGCCACATAACCTATTCTTTCCCAGTCCACAGTTATTGTCTCTTAGGAAGTTCCTTAACATCAGTTGGCTGAAAAAAAGAAAACTCAAGCCTCATTTACAGGTGGGTCTGCATTTACAGACACTACTCAAAGATGGATACCTGCATCACTACATCCCCTTTCTGGGACATCCCTGAAGGACACTGATGAAGGGACATCCCCTAGTGGGCAGAACATTGAGCAGTGAACCTGGTTGTTCATTTTTCTTGGAAGGAGTTGCCTTTGTATACTGAATCATGGACTCTTACCAATGGTTTGGCTGGATGGTCAGGAACTTGGAAGGAACATGATTGGAAAGTTGTATCAAAGAGGTCTGGGGGTGAGGTACATGGGTAGAACTTACTGAATGGGTAAAAACATGAAGATAAATGTGTTGCATGCAATCAAGTGGATAGGATCACCCATTCTGTGGGTACCAGTCAGCCTCTTTCCCTAGCTGCTCCTGTCATTAACCAAATTGACTCATTAACAAAGTGTACAAGATGATAGGGATGAAGGTATGAATGGGCTCAGCAACATGGACTTCCACTCACCAAGGCCAACCTGGCTACAGCTACTTTTGAGTGTTGCAAATGCCAGCAGCAGAGACCAACACTTAGTCTCCAATATGGCACCATTATCCAAGGTAATTGGTCTGTTTCCTGGTGGCAGGTTGATTACATTGGACTACTTCCATCATGGAAGAGGCTGCATTTTTTTTCTTACTGGAATAGATACCTACTCCAGATACAGATTTGCCTTCACTTCATGCAACGTTTCTGCCAAAACTATAACCTGTGCACTTACCAAATGCTTTCTCTGCCATCATGGTATTCCACACAACATTGCTTTTGATCAAGTAAACTATTTCACAGCAAATGAAGTGTGGCAATAGGTACATACTCATGGAATTCGCTTGTTATACCATGGTCTCCATCATCTTGAACCAGGTGAATTTATAGAATGGCCTTTTGATGATGCAGTGGTAGTGCCAATTGTGTGGAAATACCTTGCAGGGCTGGGGCAATGTTCTCCAGAAGGCTGTATATGTTCTAAATCAATCGTCTTCCAATCTATGGTGCTATTTCTCCCAAAACCAGCATTCATTGGTCCAGGAATCAATGGCTGGAAAGGGGAGCAGCACCACTTACAATTACCCCTAGTGATCTACTAGAAAAATGTTTTCTTCCTGTCCTTGCAACCTATGCTCTGATGTTATACAAGAATGCTTCCACCAGGAGACACAATGATTCCATTGAACTGGAAGTTAAGACTGCCACCTGTCCAGTTGGGTTCCTTATGCCTCAGAATCAACAGGCAAAGAAGAGAATTACTGTACTGGCTGCAGTGATTGACTCTTACTATCAAGGAAAAATAGACTGCTACTACACAACAGAGGAAAATGAGATTATTCCTGGAAAACAGGAGGTCCCTTAGATACCTTAGGGTGTCATTTAGTACTACCGTGTCTATGATTAAAGTCAAAAGTAAACTGCAACAACCCAATCCAGGTGGGACTACTAATGACCCAGACCCTTCAGGAATGAATGTTTGAGTGACTCTACTGAGCAATTAACCATAATCAGCTGAGATGCTTGTTGAAGGTAAAGGGAATGGAGAGTGGAAAAAGGTAGTTACAAATATGAGCTACAATCACAAGACCAGTCACAAAAATGAAGATTGGAATCGTTATGAGTATTTCTTCCTTGTTTTGTTATGAATGTATTTGTATATACACATAAAGTGAATATTTTTGTTTTCTTTCCTCTCCTATTCCTTTATCATATAACATAATCTGTATTAACTTTATGTCATAGTATTTAAATGACTGGATATCAAGTTTAAGAATGAATATTTTCCAAAAACTTGAATTCTTTTCTGGGTAAGGGGTTAGTGCATTCCCCATTGTATGTAAGGCAGTTGAATTATGTTAGGCAAAGTATGACAATGCAATTATTTTTATTTAGGGATTAAGTATGGCTTAATATGTACTGGGTGCCAAGTTGATAGGGGGTGGACTATGATGATAAATTTCATGTGTCAGCCTGGCTACTTTATGGTGTCCAGTTGTTTGATCAAGCAAGCACTAGCTTGATTGTTACTGTGAGGACATTTTGTGGATTTAAATTGTTAGTTAATTGATCTATGGCTGATTACATCTACAATCAACTAAGGAGTTTGCTTTCAGCCATGAGAGAAATCTCATCCAATCAGCCGTAGGCCTTAAAGGAAGAACTAATGATTTTAGCAGTGAGAAAGAAGAATTTCTATCTCTACTGCAGCCAGTTAGCTTCTCCTGATGAATTCAATGTCACCATTGAGTTCCACCCTTGCAGCCTGCCCCACAGAATTTGAATTTGCTAATTCGCATGGTTGTGTGAGCCAGTTCCTAGGACCAATCTGTCTTTCTCGCACACACTCTCTCTCTGTATATAGATATATCCTGTCAGTTTTATTTCTCTGGAGAACCCTGAGTAATACAGCAGACCACTATTGTTTCCACTACAGAGTATACTTCATTTTATTTAAGCTGATTGTCACATTCAGAATTTATTGCAACAAAATCACATTTTTAATAATTTTGCATTTCTTCTGGGAAAAAAATGAGTTCTTATTCAAAGGCAGCAGATATAAAGTTCTGCACATTTTAAGGGAAAGATATGAACAACAGAAAAACATTTTTAAAGTTTCAAGAGATGCAGCGTTTGACTCCACAGGATGGTGTTGGGTACAAAGGGCTAGATGGGTTGGATGGAAACTTGAGTAGGTTTTGCAGTTTGCACTTGTTTCAGATAATCATGCTACACTGTGTTCTAAACAACTGAAATGCCTGAGTAGTTTGTGAAGCAATAACTCAGCTTTGATCCCCCTCCAACATGACAGATCTGCATCTCACTGAATAAATATCTCCCTAACTAATTTCTAACTTGCCTCATTTAAAGTTCTTTCAATCTAGTATATAGCTCACACTGAAAATATACAACTACAGTTTGTTCTGGTCCATGGCTATGCTTCTGTGAGAATAGAAGTCAAAATATGGGAGAAATTAAAATCATTCTGTCATGAGCATTTTACCTCCAAATCCAAGGATTATTACCACCACCAATATGTCAGATTTTTAAAACAAACATGGATCAGAGTCTTTGAAAATGATGTGTTGATTTGTAGAAAAGTCTTTGGCTTCCTTGATTTTTGGAACTGTTTATAAACTCTACATTTGGGGGAAAGAACGTTTGAATAACTCTTGCGCTAAAACCTTAGAAACTTCATCTGTGAAACGCTTTCCTCACCAATATTTTATGAGATTAAATTAAAAAAAATAACTGATATATGGTTCTTAGTATATACAAAGGGATAAATAACTATAAGAACTCCTCCCTTAATAAATACTTGCTTTCTAAATGACCTGTTAGTTATTTTTAATTATGTTGGAAGCTTCTGGGGTTAGATCAGTGCCCTTCTTTCTCTGAATTGAGAACTGATTAAGAAGCATCAGATATGGATCAAAATTTCAGCTTTATTGAGAGACTGATGATTTGGAGATGCAGCTTAGATCAGTGCCTAGATGGGCTTCCTGTTGCTCCATCCCTGGATTGGAATAGTTTACTACCTGGTTTCAGGAAGAGCAGACCAATTCTGGAGGCAGAAGACTCAACAAGAGGAAAACAAGCAGCAGTCCTGAGGGCACAGCAAATATCAGCCTTCACTTTGCCTAAGAGGAACTGGACCAATGAATGTCTGATTCTGGCCAGGGAGGAGGAGTGTTTACTGGAATCTAAAATATCAAAGGGTTTCTCCAATACTGTTCACTTCTGGAAAGAATAGTTTCCTCATCAAAACAATGAGAAGGTAAGTTAGGTTTTCCCTTACAAATGAGCTGGGAAATGGAGATTGTTTCTGATCTGAGACAATATGTCTCTGAGCATCTATGTAGTAAAATGCCATGGAGATATCCCAAAGTAGAAAATGCATAGCTAGTGGTAGAAAGATAAAATTTCAAAATATGAAACTGAATTATCTTTGGTCATTCTAATTGCTAGGCTACTTGTATAATTTCTTTTACATGGTTTGTGTTTGGAAAAATATTTCCAAGACAAAATTTTGCTGACAATTTGACATTAATTAAAAGTTTCAGATGCATATTTAAATATCATCTTGTTGGGAAAACAGCAATAAAAATAACCCAAAATTATATAGTGAATGATGGCAAATTTTAAATATATTCCTGACACCACTTAGTAAGCTAGAATACAGTTTATTGAAAAAATGTTTCAATATATTGGACTTGGCATATATTAAAATTATGAATCATATCCTTAAACAAGATTCAAACTAAATAACTTCCACTAATAAAAATACTTTTTTAAAGCTCACTTGAAAAATAGAATCTTCCATTATAAAAATGTCTTGGGAAACTGCTTTCCTAATATAGTCAAAATGATTTTAAGCAAAGTTACAGTGGAGGCAAGAAGGAAAAGATATCAACAAAGACCAAACATAATAAAGCATTCATTGCTCTTGGGGAGGTCAGGGTTTCAATGCGGATTTCAGGAGACTTGTAATAGGAAGTATTTTAATCACTGAAGCAGAAAGACCCAAATTTTCCCTCCAAAATGAAACAGAAGTTAAACCGTGACTGTTAAGTTGAAACTTACTTAGGATATCCATCCTCCACAATTTTATCATCTGCAGTTGTGTAGACAGTTTTCTCTCTATTTCTTAAATGAATTTTTACTGAATTAGAATTCCAAATGTAAATAGTAGCCATGAAAACATTCCATGATAGTTTTCTATTTTCCTTTTTCATAGAAACAGATAACTTTTCATATTTTTATAGATATTATCTTGTTCTAATGTTCTTCCCATTTATTAAATTCAAGTTGTAATAATGTCCAGCTTTTGCATTTTATAAGGATAAATAAAACAAACATAATACATGTCCAGTTAGAAGTTAATTTATTTTTCTTCTCCAGCCAAGAAGCCGTCATCTGCTCTCTATAAAAATATAAAAGTCTCCTGAGCTGTTCTTGAGTAGCTCCCCAGTTGTACAGAAAAAATTTTAAAGCAGCCTTTTGTACAGTCTAGGGGAAGTTCTGCACAGCCATGGTATGCCCTGCTTTGGGAGGGACATGGACTGATTAGCATATGGGGGAGTTGTGGATGTAGTAGGTATTAAGATCTCCCAACACGTTTTCCTGGAGATTGTAGTTGGAATCTAATTCTATAGCTTCTATAGAGACACATGACAAATAGGGAAAAGGAGGCCTCCAAAGCAACATCCACATGATGATCCAGAAATATAGGACCAAAGGATGAATCCTAGAATTGAGTAAGAAGTGGAAAGTACAATCTCGGTCTATGATGGGCTTTGATGTTACTGAACTAGTCCTTCCTTGTAGAGCCATCCTAGAACTGACCTCTACCCTTGAAAGTGAGACTTTAAAAGCTAATTAATAAAGTTGTCACACTTGGACATCAAGCCAACTAGGATATTGATTTTTCCTTAAACTAAGTATTACATGGGAATTGTTCACACCTGATAGACTGCTGCAACTGGGAGAATCAGCAGTCACACAGTTGTCTTTCTTCCCTACAGCCAGGATCCTTGCCACTGAAAACACATCAGGAGACAGGTGCCAACACACACTACCTTGGTCTTTCACCCTTTAAATGTGGTTGACTGAGATATTGATAAGCATTAACCTTGAGGGCCTTCACCAATTTAGCAGGGAGCTCTTTCTTCACTGGGACATAATGTTGGAAAATTACTACCTGTGAAAAATTGCTATAAATGAGGTAAGATTTTTTCCTAGCAACCAAGGTAGTACCTGGAAAATAGAGCCTATCTAAAGCTTCAACTGAGAACTACTTCTACTCAGCAAATAATATCCCTCATTAGTCAGTGCAAGTAAGAACAAATAGGACTGGACTCTACTCCTTTTTTCGAGATGTTAAGAAGCCAGGGATTGCTGGGCACTTAAAGTGGAGGAGTCCCGAGTGTGGCAGAGTTGTACTCAGATGTGACTTCTCTACACATGCATCTTCTGTCCCTTTTATTTGAACCTATACTTGGTGCTGGAGTTGGTAGGTGTACTTCCAAGAGACTTGAATCTCTGGGCTGTCCATGTGCCAGCTGGGCCCTGAGCCTCAGCGGAGTTGCTACACCTATTCTCCAGTTCATTGGCCTCACCTAGAACAACTAACAAGGAGGTGAGGATGGACAACCACCACACCAAGGAACCGAGAGAGTCTACAACTATAAGCAAGAGAGTCCCATCCATCAGCCATATGGAATTGAAGCCCCCTCTCAATTAGAGGTGGAGAGGGCATCACCTCAGGATTGGGGAATAAAATATAGACTAGAGTAGACTTACTGGTATTCTACTATAGACTTATTGGGATTCTAGCAATGGAAGAAATTATATCATTGATGTGGAGACAGTGGCCACTGGAGGTGCTGAAATCAGGGAGAGGGCAAAAGTGTTGTAATATGGGGGCATTTTCAGGACTTGTAATTGACCTGAATGACACTGCAATGACAGATACAGGCCATTATATATCCTGCCATAACCTACAGAATTGAGTGGGAGAGAGTGTAAACTATAATGTAAAGTATAATCCATGCTTAGTGGCAATGCTCCAAAATGTGCTCATCAATTGCAATGAATGTACCACACTAATGAAAGAAGTTGTTAATGTGGGGGAAAGTGGGAGGTGTGGGGAATGGGTCATGTGGGAATCCCTTATATTTTTTTTTATGTAACATTTTATGTTATCTAAGTACCTTTTAAAAATGAATAAAATATATATTTAAAAAATAAGGTAGAGGAGTTTGGAGCGCTGCTCTGAATAATACCTGAGACTGTCACTTAATATCACCACTATGAATGAATGCCACATATCTTTAGGCTTTAAACTAGGAAAGTAATGCATATGTGGGGTATGGGAAAACATGTGCACTGCCAAATCTAATTGTTTGGGTCCTGGAGATAGAATAGTGCAGAGTTATGCCTGGCTAGCTGAGAAGGCTTAAGCATGTTACCAATTCTCTCTGGCTTTCAGGTTCTCATCTATTAAATGAAGGGTTTGAACTGGAAAAATGATTTATAAGATAATTTCCAGTTGTAACATTCTATGATATTTTGAATATAACCCAGGCCTCTGACTGTACCAAGAGGCGATTTTTTTTTTTTTAACTTTGAAATCAATCCAGGTTTCTCTTTCCCACTCTACTCCCAAGTACTTTATTTTTCTTTGCTGGCTGAGCTACTGAGGAGATACAGCATATGCACAATTTGGTTTTGGAGACAATGATTCAAAGTTTCCAGCAGCAATCTCATATTTCAATATCAAAAAATGATTTTGCAAAACAGCATTACAGATATTAATGGAAAAGTGGCATACTAGCTATGGATAGAGAAATTTAAAAGATCGCAAGGGAAAAATTATTTAACTTATCCACAAAAGAAAGAAAGTAATTTATATATTTTAGGTTCAAAGATATCACATTCTATCCACAAATGAATAAGTTATTCATAATGATCATCAATGATCATCAATAAAGCACAGTTATTTTGAAGTCCAATGCTTGCTCTAATTTGAATGGGCAAAAACATAGGTATAACAGCAAAAGAAGAATATTCAGATTGTAAAATTACTAACTACAAATGAAACATTTGGAGCTTATCAGTCCAAAAATGTATTTATCTAATTCTGATTTTAAAGAATTAGAATAGGCTGGTCCTTCTGATAGGATCCATGATTATCAGAATCCAAATCCCCCTCTGTTCTAGATTCAGACAATGCAAAAAGAAACATAATTCTGATTTTAATTTTCAATAAAAAAAATCTTATCATTTTGACCTAGTTTCCATAGACAATCTGATTCACTTTCCATAACAGCCCTTCCTCAGACACCCAGATCATGTTTGCTCTCTTTAGCTTCTGGAATGTAAGTTTCTTTTGGATATGATTGATTTCAGCCCTTCGCTTAAATCCTCCTACTCCAATGAATAACAGATAAATCGTCAATTAAAACGTCATATTGCTATTTATGAACCATAATTATACTTCGTGAACTTATTAAACTAAATACTCCCTCACTCAATAAATTAGTAAATTCCAAGTTATCCAATTAAGAGTATTTCTTATTTAAGAATTGTGAAAATTATGTAGAGTACATGGGCAAAACATAGAAAATAAAAAGAATATACAAAGAAAAACAATAGTACAAGATATATAAAGTGAATGGTAGGGAAATCGATAGATTTTTACAAAGGGAATTTTGCTTGCATTTCTCAAATTTCTCAAATATTACCTCTCAATCAAACTTCCTTCCTTCCTGATACAACCACTGTTGTGAGTTTGATGTCAATTATTTATTTGATATTGTTTAGTTTAATACCTTAGTATTTATTGTTACAAACACACTTTAATTTTTACTCTTTCTTTGACCTCATGTAACTGGAATTATGAATTGTACCAATATATGTGTATATGTGTGTGCATTTAGATTTTATTGACCAGCCTTTAAAATTTCATCTATGTTGTAATGCATGCTTTGATATGTTAATTTTAGTTGCTGTACTATATTTTTATGAATATACCTCAATTTGATTATCCATTCTATTGCTGATGAGCATTTGGTTTGTTTTCAGTCTAGAACTATTATAAATAATACTACCATGAACATTCTTGTACATATATCCTTGTATATGTAGGAATACATTACTCTAAAGTATATACTTAAAGTGGAATTGCTCAGTCAGAAGGTATACACAACTTTAAATTATTTATCCAAACTCTTATACAAAGTTGCATTCCGACTAGCAGTATATGAGTTTCCATTGTTCCATAACCTTTCAGACATTTCATATCGTAAGATATTTTAATATTTGCCAATACATTGGGCATGCAATGTTATTTAATTGTGATTTTAATTTCAATTTCTCTGGTTATTAATGATGCTAAGCATATATATAATTCTATTAACCTTTTTGGATTTCCTCATTCAAGATTTTTGTCAAGTTTTTTTCTATTGCATTCTCTGTGTTCCCCTTAATGACAGGAGTTATTTCCACATTTGAAAGATGAGTTTTTTATTCAATATATTTATTGAAATATTCTCTCCCACAATATCAAGAGTCAAGAGTCACCACATACAGTTAAGTATATTGTGTCAAGCACCAGAGCACTCAGCTAAAAAGGTAAATGGGGATTGAAATATAATTTGTGCGTCAGTCACAGAAAAATGTTCTATGTGCCTGTAGAATCCTGGGGAGGCAGCTTTTTCTGTACTACACAGCCCTTACTTTATGGCTCTGCTTTCACTCTTATGTGTTTTTTTTTTTTTTTTTCAGGAAGTAAAGGGGATTGATCCCAGGACCTGGCACGTGGGAAGGAGGCACTCAACCATTGAGTAATATCTGCTTCCCAATGAAAGCTAGTTCCTTCGTTTATTTGTTTCTTTTTTTAGGAGGTACCAGGGATCAAACCCAAGACCCCACATATGGGAAGCAGGTGCTCAACCACTTGAGCTACATCCACTCCCTTCTTATGTCTTTTAATGAACAGAAGTTCTTAATTTTAACTTGGAAAATTTTATCAGTATTTTCTTTATGTTTAGTGCTTTTGTATATCCAGCTTAAGATATTCTTCAGTATCCTAAGTTCTCAATGAGCTGCTTCTATATTACCTAATTTTTATTCCACTTTTAGGTCTTGAATTAGTGTGGAATTTCATTTTATTTTAATTTGGGTATCCAATTTTCCTAGCACCAATTATTGGAAAAAAAGGAAAAAAACCTGTTCTTTCCTCATTACTCTATAATAACACATTGGTTATACACAATACCAATTTATGTATCTATTGTCTCTGTACCCTCTATTACCATATATTGGTCTGTTTGTCTATGAACCAATTACTGACTAGCTTTATTACCATTGCTTTATGATAAATTTTGATCTGTTATAGCAAGGTCTCCCAACTTTTACTTCTTCACCAAGAGTTTTATGATACCATATATGGTCCTTTGCAATTCCATATATGTTTTAAACTAAGCTTGTTAGATAACACACACACACACACACACACACACACACACTTATTCATAAACCCAATTGGAATATTGATTGGTATAGTATTAAATCCACTTATACATTTGGAGAAAATTGAGATCATTTAAATACCAAGTCTTACATTCCATGAGCATGGTATTTCTCTTGATTTATGTGTCTTTTTTAATGAAACTTTTCTACAGGATTATGAGTCTGGAGAAATAAGGGAGCATAGAAGGGTTTGCTTTTGGTTCATGCTTTCTCTGAGTACCCTTCTATTTTTCAGGTAAATATGGGAAGCAACTACTATAAGATTCTTAGCTTAAAGGTCTTGGACCTTGATTAGTTTCTACCTTTCCCCAACTGAAACCCAATTATAACTTATTAGAAATTGATCTTGGGACAAAGACAGCTGTAGTGCTCTGATATCCAAAAATTGGCTTGTTTACTGCTCACTACTTTTAAGTTCTTCATTCCTTTTAAGAAAATACAATGACTATTTATAAAGAAGGAGAATTGATCCTAATAAACTATCTCACTATTATAGAAAATAGAAATCAAGTGTGTGTTTTATAAAGGCCTATTTTAGGCATTTATTTCTAAATGATTGTATATGGAGTGCATGGAACATAATTAGAGAATTTATGAGAACTTTAAATCAAATATGTTTAATGACAGAAAGCATAGGCTTCAAAAAGGAGAACTTAATTCCTCATGCATTGTTTTCAAATTTTATGCTTGGTCTCCATCATTTCCCGGAAGTGCTTTGTGAAGATAGGGGATAGGGAAAGAGCAAATGAACCCAATAAAAGCCTTCCAAATCTTACTTTAATAAGTATAATTCAGTGATTTTTCCCTATTAAACCAGGGTTCCTCACGCAAATATATTGGAAGGAATGCTTGTCATGAATAAGAACTATTTGGAAAACCACTGTTCTATCAAAAGCGAGAGCATTCTCAAATATGGTATGCTGATCAGACATTACTGGGATATTGTGTTAGAACTTGAGCAGTATACGTCAAGAAATGTATCCAGGAGAGAGTTATCTCAGTAAATTTTAAAGAAGTCTAGGCTGCATTATCTAAGCCCAGTTTATCGTTTATTCAACAAGTATTGACTGGGTGTGGAATAATCCAGAGCGTACTACTGACACAATAGTGAGAAAGAGGAGACATAGTCCTTTGGCTGATGAAGCCGATATTTCGGTGGGTGAGACAGGAGAAAATACATAAGAAAATAATGGTAAATATAGTACTTATAATAACACCACCAATAGTTGATACTATTCAAACTAATGAATTAAGAAAATATCCCAGTGAAGGGGGCCAAAGTTTTAAAATATAAATGCAAGTTAAATGTATCTAGGTTTCCTGAAAATATATCTGATGTATCAGTCGCTCCCTACTTTAATTTAACAAGTACGTAAAATTTACTTAGGTAGTGATGCTTAAGTGTGCAACCATCTCAACATATGTAGATTCACTGGTGGCAGAAGGAATCTTCATCTCTACGTTCCTTCTTTTTCTTTATATTCACACATCTTTTTTTTTTCTTCTTTTTCTTATTTTTTCCCCTCTCCTTACATTTTTTATATTCATCTTTTTCTCTATATATTGTTCTTAAAGGTTAAAAAGAAATACTTGGTGAAAGGGTAGGAGTCATGGACCACATTAAAATCAACCACTCCTTTTTTATTTCTCAATTCGCAGAGCATAAGGGTGTCCTTTGTGTAATATAACACATCTGTCTCTTCAATTTATGAGATCTTGCCTCTGGCCAGCAACAAAAGTAGAAGACACTGGAGAACAGATAAAAGACACTCCACTGTGAAGTCAATGAAGCCATTCCTAACCTGGCAAGAGCATATCAGGACAAGCTGGCACTGGCACCTGGTGCTTTATTGATTGTCAGAGATTCTTCAAAAGCTCTGGTCGGCGGAACTGATGTCCCCTTTTTCCTCACCTATCTATATATGTCCCTCATAGGCTTCCTTCCAGCTGAAGACATGGAAAGTAGCACCATTTTTCCAGTGCCAGGGCTTTAGTAGCAAAGTTTTTTGCTACCCAAACTATTTGCATAACCAGAAAGAGCTCAGTTTAGTGGGGCAGGAGGGACTGGGACAGAAGGAGGAAAATATCAGATAATGTGCTGATGCATCAAACAGAGAAGCCTGCCTATATGTAAAATTTGGGGCTGGTTTTCATTTTGTTTCAATTCTTTTAATGGATAAATGAGTAGAAAGGATTTTTTTTCCCCCTTTTTTCCCTTCACCATCTTATTACCTGTTATTTTATTTCAGAAATCAGAAGAGGTTAATCAGGTTTTATAAATTATTTGGGGGTGTGCATAAAATACTTCAAATTCTTAGAAATGCACAAATGTAAAATAATATTGTGATTAAGAAAGTCCTGTGTGATTAGAAGTAGTAATCTTGATTTTATAAATGAATATTTAAATAAAATATGTCCATGCTCAGATATAACCTATGTAAACCAAATCATGATTTTCCCATATCAAGTAAATATTTTTTAATATAACAAACACAAATCCCCTATATTTTTATGTAACATTTATATAATCTAAGTATCTTTAAAAAAAAAATATATATATATATATATATATAAAACACACATTTTCATAGTATCTGGAATATTTTATTACCAAGCACTTTAACTCTGATTTTAACACTACTAGTTCCAGATTAAATTTTTTCTTAAAAAGTAGTATATCCTATGTGAGTTTATGTTTTAAATAATATTTTGTCTTGCTAAATGCTTTTATAAACTTTGAAAAAAAATTGTGCTATTTAACAGAACTTCTATTTTTGAAATGTATTATATTTCTTATTCTTAAGTTATTGGGAGATAAAGCATTCTTAAAGACATCAATGTAAAAATATTCTGTGATGGAACATTTATTTTTATGAAATTATTTTTGTTCATTCAATTAGAATAAGCATGATACTGATTTAATCTAACATCATTATTGCATAAGCGTATACCTGTAAACAAACACATATATAAATATTTTTAAATAGCTTAGGTAAAGTTTGTGACAAAAGTGTTTTTCCTTTCATTTCTACAAGTATTTTTTATTATAATAATTTTAATTCTTTACTACAGAAATATATTATCAGATAGATTTTACTATGTATTAAAATATTTGAAATGCATTTACTAGATAGATTTATTGGGGTTTAAATGTCATTTCAGTACTGAAAGCTTTTTGTGGGGTAGCTCTCAATAATTATTTTATTTTCCTACAGATTTCTTTGTTGGTTCTTAGTTAGAATCAATAGTATCTCCAGCTGAGTGTTAAAACTTTTCAGTGACTCCACGGAATAAACACAGGCAGTAAACTGGATAGCTAGTATGAATCCATTTCCTTGAGCCCAACCATCAATGGCAAAGGGGCATGTGTTCAAGATTTCATTGTAGAATATTTGCCCTGGAAGAAATTTTCATCAGTTTGCATATAGAAAAACCGAGGCTCAGAGAGTTTACAGAGTAAGCTGTGCGCTGAGACTGGAAAGCAAACCTCCAGATACCCTACCACAGGATGTTATTGCATTGTGCAGGAGGGGGCTCTTCCAGAGGGATCTGGGCAGTGCATCTGACCATTGAAATAGTGCCTTCATTGCTTTCTAAATCAGGAATAATTTGGTGAATTTTATTGGCTAATCTTTCAGATTTATAGGATCCTTCTAGCACCTATACTTTATATAATGCATTTCACTTCAACATATATATTTGAGCATCTAATATGTCTAAATTAATGTTAAGGTGTTTGGCACCATGAAATATATAAATGTGTTTCAAAAACTCCTCTTTTAATTAGCATATACTTTATTAAGAAATAAGTAAAATACATAACATAGTAATAACAAAGGAACCTGTACAAAATATTAAACCTACCCTATTAAGTTGCTCTAGATGTAAGATTCTGATTCCAGGTTTTGTTTTTATTTTGATTTTATTAATAGTCCTTGTCACTATATCTAACAAACATAACCCATTTGATCTACCAGCTTGATAAATATATATGCTACTTCCACCCATCATAACAGTCTTTGTGCTATATATGTACTTTTGGAGGGAAAATTAGCTGGAATTTTAGATATTGGAATGAATTTAAGTTTGAATTTAAAGATGTATTTCTTATTCGTTGCTTATAAACAAAATAAATCAAGTATAGTCTAAATATTTGTAGTGAAATTCATTGTCCCTAAAAAGAGAATTCTTCTTCCATGATTATTTTTACCCAAGATTTATTATAACTAAAAATATCAACAGCACAGAAAACTTTATAAGGAAAGGCACAATTTCTGTTCCAATCCTCACCTACAGTTACCTTGCCCAGACACAACCACTTCCAATAGTTTCTTAGAGGCTTGTATCACTTTCCCTGCTTCATATTGATGAAGCATTGTTCCAAGCATTTTCCTAGGAGTACACAGGAGAACATTTTTTGAATCCTGAAACATCTATACTTGGCCCTCAAAGTTAATATTTTGACTAGTTGAAGAAGTATAGAATGAATAGTATATTGAAAGGATTCTACTGTATAAACTTCTTAAAAAGAAATCTAGGGTAAATTTGATTCTTTTGATGAGCAAATGGGTAATCTCTTTTCTATTCCCTACCCCAAAGTTTTATCACTTATCCATAAGGTGGTAACTTTCCAAATGATGTCTTAAATGGTGATTGTTTTCCATCCATCTTCCTTGAATATGAAGACTTACGTTTCTTTTCAGCTCTAGAAAAGATTCTGTTGTTATTTATTTTAACATATGTTTGGATTACCTGTTAGTTGATTATTGTACCTCATGGATTGATTATCTATGTTGTGGTTGGAGTTACCTACTGCTGCATAACAAATCACCCCAAACCCTCGTATACTTACTGAAAGTTCCTCACATACAAATAGGAATTTTCACACAATGTTAATGGGAATTTTAATTGGCACATAATTCAAAACGACATACCCTTTGATTACTATTTTACCTGTTTATTCTACAAATATATTTTGACAAGTCATCAAATACAAATATGCACATGTAATTTCATTGAAGAAAAATATATGATATCAAAATAAATCTAGAAATTATATTTTGAACTCTCCAAGATCTAATTAATTGAAATAAAATACATCCAATCAATGGAATGCTTTGTAGACACTGGAAGGAATTTAATTGTGACATTAAAAATTTTAATTAAAAGTATAATTGCAAAATAAATTCTATGATTTTTTAAGGATATACTAGTATGTATGTATACACACATATGTTTGTGTATATATTGCAAACACAGTTATCACCCTACAATTTATATGTACATTGAAAATATACAAAAAAAGTGATTCTTAACATTAATTCTTTTAGATATAGGATTATAAAGGGATAGGAAAGGTGTAGGAGGAAATTTTTTATCTTTTTATATACTGAATTATTTTCATCATTCTGGGTATCATTTGTGAAATTAAAAAACCAGACAGCATTTTTTAAAATAAAAATGGCTTTTCAGATGGATGAAAGGGGAGAAAGTACTATGAATAAGGAGTTGTGGTAATTTGAGCTATGTACCCCAGAAAAGCATGTTCTTAAACTTAATCCCTCCCTGTGGATGTGAACCCATTCTAAGTAGGATCTTTTGATGTGGTTCTTCTGTTAAGGTGTAGCCCTCCTCAATGAGGATGGGTCTTAATCTTATTAATGGAGTCCTTTATAAGCAGAATGTAATTCAGACACACAGAGAGAAAGCCACAAGTGTAGCAGCCAGAAGTATAAAGTCAATAGAACCCAGAAGAGAAAGGAGAGACCAGGAGAGGCACCCATGTGCATTGCCACGTGAAGAGGAGTCCAGGGCAAAGGATTACCAGCAGCCAGCCCCAGAATGCTTCAGGAAGAAACCATTGCCTTGATGATGCTTGAATTTGGGCTTCTTCCAGCCTCAAAACCATGAACCAATAAATTCTCATTGCCTAAGCCAAGCCATTGCATGTTATTTGCTTTAGCAACAAAGAACTAAAACAAGGGCTATGTCAGAGCTGCTGTACAAAAGTATAAGAGATAGTTGGCTTAAACAATAGGAATTTATTGTCTCACAGTTTTGGATGCTAGAAGTCCAAAATCAAGATATCAGCAGGAAGTCTGTAGTGTTCTGGTGGTGACTTTCTGGCAATTCATAACTCAGTGTCTGCCTCAGTCACATGGTGATTTGGCTCCTTCTTTCCCACTGTGTCCAATTTCTTCTACTTATAAGTTATATTGGATTAAGGTTCACCCTGATTCAGTTTGGCCTCACCTTAACTAATTACATCTTCAAAGATCCTATTTACAAATGGGTTCATACCCACAGGACTGGGGGTTAAAACTTGAACGCATCTTTGTCAAGGATATGATTCAAACCATAATGGAAGGCTTCTTGAAAGAAGGGGTGCCTGAGCTCTTTTCCTTGATAGAAAGGAATGCCCTGATCAGATTTGCATTTTAAAAAGATTACTCCGGTTGAAAGTAGGTGAGAGGATGTAAGACAACATTGGATTTAGGAGTTTCAGTGGTCATTTGTGGCAATAATTAAAGTCCAAAATAAATAATCCATTACCCAAGATTTACTAAAATGGAATGGAAAGGAGAAAGCTTGGGCCAATTGCATTTGGCATGGGAAATAGGAATATTGTACTCATTTCTACTTCTTGTATAACAAATTACCACAAATTTTGTGGTTGAAAATAAATCCCGTTTATTATCTCAGTGTTTTGCAGGTCAGAAATCCTGGTACAGCATGGTTCAATTGGGCTATCTGCTTAGAGACTCAAAAGGGTAAAACCAGGGTGTTGACAGGACTGTACTACTTTTTGGAGGCTCTGGATATGAATCTGCTTCTGAGCTCATTCACGTGGTTGGCAGAATTCAGTTACTTACAGTTATAAGACTGAAGCTCCTGTTTCCATGCTGTCTGTCAGCCAGGGGCTGGTCTTTACTCCTAGAGACAGACCATGTCCTTTCTCATGCTTTCCACATGCTCCTTCTCCAGCAAAGGTGGGCCACGTCTTTCTCTGGCTTTGAATCTCTCCAACTTTTCCTTCTGCTCCACCTTTCTAACTCCACTCAGAAAAAGTTCTCTGCTTTTAAAGGCTCATGTGATTAGATTGGACTGATCCAGATAATTCAGGATAATCTCCCTATTTTAAGGTCCATAACCTTAATTATATCTGTGAAATCCCTTTTGCCCTGAAACATAACATATTCACAGGATCCAGTAATTAGGCAGGAACATTTTTGGGGGACCATTATTTAGCCTACCACATGTGTAATATTCTTGATATATAGTAGATAAGTGAGAAATCTGTTGCAAAGACAACCACTTCTCACCAACTCTGCTGTTAAATTCTGGTCTCAATCACCATCATCTCTTGCATAGAGTAATTCAATAGTCTCCAAATTGATTTCTGTTTATGCCACTTTTGTTTTCCTAGTTTTCATTCACACAGCAGCCAGAAAGGTTTTTCTAAAATGTAAACTAAATATCAATCTCATCTTGTAACATCTACTAGTTTCCCATTTCAATTAGGACAAAATCCAGCCTTATGGTATACAAGATATTACCACTTCTATCTGCCTGACATAAGTTGATTTTACTTTCCCTGTGGCCTCTAAGCTCCAATTTCACAACCTTTCTTCTTACTGTTTACCCCATAGATACCAAAGATTTTGAATTTCTATCCTAGAATGGCCCTCCACCAGAAATTTCTTCATCTAGTTGTCAGTTTAAATATTCCCTTCTCAGTGAGACCTTCCTCTACTACCATGCCTGTGGCTGTTTGAAGCTGTAGGTAGGCCCAGAAAACCAAGTTCTTAAGTTTAATCTATTCCTGTGGGTATGAACTCATTGTAAGTCAGACCTTTTGATGAGGTTACTTCAGTTAAGAAGAAATAGCTCAGCTCAATCAGGATGGGCCTTCATCCTATTACTATCCTTTATAAGTGGAGTGAAATTCAGGCAGAAAGAGAAAGCCATGGAATCAAGTAGCTGAAATTCAGCATAACCTGGAAGAGAACAGAGAAGTCAGGTGAAGCCATTATGTGTATTGCCATGTGACAAGCTAATGACCACGGAATGCAAGCAACCAGTCCCAGAACATCAGTCTTTGGGAAGAAAGCATCATCTGGATGGCACCTTGGTTTGGACATTCTGTTGGCCTCAAAAGCATTAGTGAATAAATTCCCATTGTTTAACCCAACTCATTTCATGGTATTTGCTT
>JAQZBX010016230.1:0-36703 GCA_029593785.1 Cabassous unicinctus | reverse complement strand
AGTGGACATGCATTGTTAAAGTAACTAGTAATTTGTAGAGTCGTGTGGACTATTATCCTTTGCTCACCTTCCGCTTGTCTGGCTGTGAGTGAAAATCCAGAGGAATATAGATGCCAGCTGAAGTATTGACAATGCAATCAGCAGAGTTAGTGACATTCAAAGATGTGGCTGTAGACTTCACCCAGGAAGAGTAGGACCTGTTACACCCATCCCAGAGAAAGCTGTTCAGAGAAGTGATGCAGGAGAATATCAATCAACTTTTCTCAATGGGATATCAAGTCTGCAAATCAGATTTGCTTTCTCAGCTAGAACAAGAAGAAGTGTGGAGAGAAGAAATAGGATTTCCTCAGTACCAGAGTCCAGGAAAGAAAAATACATTTAAAACATGGGAAATGATAGAAATGATATCCAACCAACCTATCTGTAGGAAAGACACTACTAAAATCATGTCATTGAGGTCTCACAACCAAAAGAATTCCTTTAAACGTAATTATTTGCAAAAAAGATTCTTCTCACACATCCATAGTGACCCAACATGCATTAATTTACATGAAAAAGAAATCCTGTTTCAGAAAATCACTTCCAACAGCCCTCAATGACCATTCATCTTTTAATCAACATAAACAGATTCACCCTAGAAGTAAATTGTATGAATGTCAAAAAAGTGCTAAAACATGTTTGCAATGTTCTGACCTCAGACAATACAAGAGAACTCACATTGGAGAGAAACCCCACAAATGTTATCTATGTGGGAAAGCCTTCAGTCACAATTCTTCACACTCATGGGAGAACTCACACTGGAGAGGAACATCTTGAATGTCACCTATGTGTGAAAGCAGTCAATATTCTTATCTTAAACAACATGAGAGAACTCACAGTGGAGAGAAACCCTAGGAAAGCCTTCAGTCAATATTCTTATCTTAAACAACATGAGAGAACTCACACTTGAGAGAAACACCATGAACGTCATTTATATGGCAAAGCCTTCATCAGTACCTTTTCTCTTAAACAACATGAGAAAACTCACACTGGAGAGAAACCCCATGGATATTATCTAAGTGGGAATCAATATTCTAATCCTAGGTGATATGAAAGTTCTCACATTGGAGAGAAATCCTATGTATGCCACGTTTGTGGAAAACCCTACTTTCATTGTTCTTCCCTTAACTGACCTGAGAGAATGCATAGTGTAGCAAAAGCCCATGAGTGTCATCTAACTGATTGCTCTTGATTGCTTTTCCCTAAAATAACATAAGAGAAATCACACTGGTTAGTAATTCCATGAATGTCATCTTTGTGAAAAAAGCCATTCTTCTTTGCTCTTCCCCTAAACAACATGCGAGAACTCACACTGGTGAGAAACCCAATGATGTCATCTATGTGGGAAAGATTTCATTCAATATTCTCCTCTTAAATAACATGAGAGAACTCACACTCGAGAAAAACCCCATGAATGTCACCTATGTGGGAAACTTTTCCCTCATAGTTCAGTCCTCCAGCAACATGAGAGAATTCATGCTGGACAGAAACCATAATGCCATCTATAGGGGAAAACCTTAATTTTCTAACCTTAGAAAACATGAGATTATTCAAGCTTGGGAGAATTCCTATGAATTTCAACAATTTGAGAAAGGCATCTGTCAATATACTGACCTTAAATTAATTGAAATAACACACAAGGTAAAGATTTTAGGAATGAAAGAGACTTCAGCCATAAATTTAACTTCTAAACACAGCAAAGAACTCACATAGTGAAGAAACACTAGGTTTTTACTCGTGAAATTTCCTGTGGCCAACCATATTACTTCAGATAATCTACGGACATTCATACATGAGAGAATCCATATGCATATCTTTTATGTATCAAAGTCCTTAGATGGCTAGATGATATACCACAAGAAAGAACCCATAATGTAAATATAATGGAAATGTTGAAGCCTCATCTACCACTCTAATTCACAAGTTAAATAGGGAAATGACATGTAAGGATTTCTATACCTGTATTTAATGTGTGATTACCTTAATTATTATTTTATCCTTTAAATAAATGAGTGAACTCTGCAAGAGTGAAACATTATGTCTATAAGCACTGTGCACTATAATTTGGTCAAACCCAAGCCTTGATATGCTAATGGATATCTAGTTTAAGAATAACCACAAAAACATGAAATAAGGAGAAATGGGAAGGAGATGTGGTGAAGCAATTGAGCTCCAATTTAACACAGGAGACGTCCCTGGTTTGGTTCCTGGTACTTCTTAAAAACAGTGAGGTGGTGTGGTAGGCAGACATGGCAAGCTGACACAGCAAGAAGCAACAAGAGACACAGGAAAAAACCATAATGAAACACAATAAAGCAAGGAACAGAGGTGACTCAAGCGATTAAGCACCTCCCTCTCACATCAGAGGTCCCAGGTTCAGTTCCCAGGGCCTCCTAAAGAAACAAGCAAGACAAATAGACACAGTAAGTGCAAAAATGATGGGGGAGGGGGGAATAAATAAATAAAATAAATCTTTAAAAAGAAAAAAAAAAGCACTAGAAAGAATAAAACCAAAAGCTGGTTCTTTCAGAAGATTAATAAAATTGACAAATCCTTAGCTAGACTAACAAAGAAAAAAGAGAGAAGATGCAAATACATTAAAAAGTAATATAGAAGGGGATATCACCACTGATGCCAAAGAAATAAAAAGTACCATAAGAAGATATTTTAAAAATTATATAACAACAAGATGGACAAATTAAAGAAATGGAATATTCCTAGAAACACACAAGCAGCACATATTGATAAAAGAAGAAGTTGATGAACTCAAGAGACAAATCCCAAGTAACAAGTTTGAATTAGTCATCAAAATCTTCTCAACTAGGGAGTTGTACCAGCCTCTCTGGGAAATTACAGGCCATGCCATGGAGGCCAGTGATCCTCCTACTTTGGCAGTGCAAGCTACTCCAGGAGTTTTCTGTGGCATGAACTGGAAGCTCCATTTCCCAAAAAAGGGGAGGAAGAGATGTTTGGCCACTGATTTCAGCTACCGCTTAGTAAATTGGTCTGGGTAAAGTATAACCCTAAGAAGAACTAAAGTTTGAGCCTGTCCAAGTCAGAAGGAGGCCAGTAGCTGCCATTTCGACTCCACCCCCAGCATGAGGGGAAGTCGGGTTATCTGAAAATCACAGTGATGGTAGAGACCAGGTTCTTTCACCCAGATTGGCCTGCAGCCCTATACTAAGTTTCAGCCCCACCACTAGCAGGGTGGAAGGTGATGGGCCCTGCACAAGCCTATCCAGGTAACTGCAGGTATATTTAGCTGGCACAGACTGCATAAACATAAAGTCTACCTGGGCAACTGTGTTCATCTTGGACTCACACTGCATAGATTGCTGCACACAACTGCAGCTCCATCCCTGCCCCAGGCAGGGAAGAAAGGGGCATGAAACTTCATCAGTCTCTTTGGGCACCTAGAGTCTAGGCCTGCATGAGTTGGATTATTGCACACAGCTGTGGCTCTGTCCCTGCCCTTGGCAAAGGAGAAAGTTGGGAGAATCTTCATTGGTCCTTGGGGCAATGAGGGTAAGTTGAGACTCCACAGCTTATAGCACCAACTACATCCTTGGCTCCTACTAAACAACCAGCAAGGGAGAAAAGGCAGGAAGCCCTAAACTAAAGAGAAAAACAGCACCCAGAATAAATAGTAAGCCAGATGCCAAGACACCAACAAAAAATTACAATCCACACCAAGAAACAGGAAGATATCGTCCAGTTAATGGAACAAGATAAGTCTCAAGATGACATAGAGGAGTTGAGACAATTAATCATAGATGTTCAAACAAATCTCCTTAATAAATTCAATGAGATGGCTAAAGAAATTAAGGATATTAAGAAGACATTGGATGAGTACAAAGAAGAATTTGAAAGCATGCATAGAAAATATTCCCATATTATGGGAATGAAAGGTGAAATAAATGAAATTAAGCAAATACTGGAATCATATAGTAGCAGATTTGGGGAGGCAGAAAAAAGGATTGGTGAGCTTGAAGAAATGGCCTCTGAAAATAAACATACAAAAGAACAGATGAAGGAAAGTTTGGAAAAGCTTGAACAAGGTCTTAGGGAATGAATGGACAGCAAGAGGCATGCAAACATATGTGTCAGAGGTGTCCCAGAAGGAGAAGAGATGCGAAAAGGGGCAGAGTGAATATTTCAAGAAATAATGGTAGAAAATTTCCCAACCATATTGAAGGACATAGCTATCCATGTCCAAGAAGTACAACGTACTCCCATTCAAAAAAATTCAAATAGACCAACTCTGAGACACATACTAATCAGAATGTCAAATGCCAATGACAAAGAGAATTCTAAGAGCAGCAAGAGAAAAGCAATGCATAACATAAAAGAGATACCCAATAAGATTAAGTGCTGATTTCTCACCAGAAACCGTGGAGACAAGAACACAGTGGAATGATATGTTTAAGATACTGCAAGGGAAAAATTTCTAGCTGAGAATCTTATATCTGGCAAGATTATCTTTCAAAAATGAAGGTGAGTTTAGAATACTCACAGATAAGCAGAAGCTAGAGAGTTTGTAATCAAGAGACCTGCTTCACAAGAAATACTAAAGGGTGTGCTACAGCCTGAAAAGAAAAGACAGGAGAGAGGGCTGTAAGAGAGTCTAGAAATGAAGACTATATCAATACAAGTAGCGAAAAGTGTCAAAAGAGTGGTGAAAATAAAATATGACAGATAAAACCCAAATACTCAGTAATAAACATAACCAGTGTTGTAAAGCATTTGTATTCAGAAAACTACAACTCATTGTTAAACGAAATTTTAAAAATGACCTAAATAATTGGAAGAACAGTCCATGCTCATGGATTGAAAGAATAAATATCATTAAGACGTCAATCCTATTTGAATTGATATACAGATTCAATGTAATTCTGATAAAAATTTCCACCAGTATCTTTTAAATAAATGGAAAATATGGTTTTCAAATTTATTTAGAAGATAAGCTGTCCTGAATAGCCAGAAACATCTTAAAAAAGAAAATTGAAGTTGGAAGACTCTCATTTCTGGACTTTACATCATATTATCTAGCTACAGTGGTAAAAACAGCATGGTACTAACATAAAGACAGACACATAGACCAATGGAACTGAATTGATGGTTAAAAAAATAGACCTTCACATCTACGGTTAAGTGATTTTTGACTAGCCTGTCAAACCCACACAACTCAGGCAGAACAGTCCATTCAAGAAATGGTGCTGAGAAATTCGGATATCCATAGCAAAAAAAATGGAAAGAGGACCCCTATCTCACACCCTATACAAAAATTAACTTAAAATGAATCAAAAACCTAAATATAAAAGCAAGAACCATAAAGCTTCTAGAAGAAAATATAGGAAAATACCTTCAAGACCTGGTGGTAGGTGGTGGATTCTTAAAAGAGATAAGAGGAGGACTGAGATGGACTACTGATATTTAATGTATGTAGAAGTTTTAATTAGCTTTACTGCAAAAGTGTGGAAATGTACAGAGTTGATGGTAACACATTATAGTGAGTAACAGCTGGTTTATAAATGGGGTTGTGGCTGAATATGGTAGTCTAGGGATATAAATGTCAACTAATAGAAAGCTAGAGGATAATCTAGGGACTGAATAGAACAGTAAACCGAGAGGTGTATGAGAATAGTGCTTGATAGTACAGATGCAAAAGTGTCCTTTGTGAGCTAGAGCAGATGTACATCAGTATTGCACGGTGGTGGGAATGTGGAGAACCATGTGAAAAATACAACTGAGTGGCTTATGGAGTGTGGTTAATAGTAATAATGTAATATTCTTGCATCTATGCCAAAGATGTACTGTGTTGATAATGGGGGAGTATGGAAAATATTTGCCAAATGTAACTGTGGACCTGGTAATAATTAGATGATATTATCTCATAATCTGTAACAAATATTCGACCACGGTGCGGTGTGTTGATAGAGGGGTGTTGCTTGGGAATTCTGCACATGTGCATTATTATTTTGTAAATTTACAACTTCTGTTATAAAAATACATATATGCATATATGCATATATGGTCCTTGCATATATGGTCAACTGATATTTGACAAGATCACCAAGCCCACTCAACTGGGAAAGAATGGCCTCTTCAACAAATGGTGTTTGGTGAACTGGATATCCATGTCCAAAATAATGAGAGAGGAACACCATCTCACACCTTATACAAAAATTAACTCAAGATTGATCTAAGATCTAAATATAAGAGCCAAGACTCTAAAGATCTTGAAAGGTAAAGTAGAGAAGCATCTACAAGATCTTGTAGTAGGAAATGATTTCATGAATTTTACACCCAAAGCATGAGCAATGAAAGAAAAAATAGATAAATGGGTCTTCCTCAAAATTAAAAACTTTTGCATCTCAAAGGAATTTGTTACTAAAGTGAAAAGACTGCTGAATCAATGGGAGAAAATATTTGGTAACCATGTATCTGATAAGAGTCTAATATCCAGCATATATAAAGAAATCCTGCATCTCAAATATAAAAAGACAACCCATTTAAAAAATGGATGAGTGATTTGAATAGACACTTCTCCAAAGAAGAAATACAAATGGCTAAAAAACACATGAAAAGATAGATGCTCAACATCATTAGTTATTAGGGAAATGCAAATCAAAACTACAATGAAATATCATCTTACACCCATAAGATTGGTGGCTATTAAAAACAGAGGACTGCAAGTGTTTGGAGAGGATGTGGAGGAAAGGGAATACTTATCCACTGCTGGTGGGAATATAGAGTGTGCAGCCACTGTGAAGGACAACTTGGCATTTACTCAGGAAGCTAACTATAGAGCTACCATCTGATCCAGCAATCCCACTGCTGGGTATATATCCAGAATAACTGAAAGCAGGAACATGATCAGATCTGTTCACACCAATATTCATAGCAGCATTATTCACTATAGCCAATAGTAGGAAACAGCCCAAATATCCATCAACAGATGAATGGATAAGCAAACTGTGATATGTACATACAATAGAATATCAGTCAGCTGTAAGAAGAAATGCAGTATTAACACAAAAGGTAACATGTATGAATTTTGAAGACCTTATGTTGAGGGAAACAATCCAGGCACTGATGGACAAATATTACATGGCCTCACTGATATGAATTAAGCAAATTGAGGATACTTACAGAACTAGACTCTGGGAGATAGGTTTACAGGAGACAGAAAGGGAGTAGAGGGTTTTGAGTCAATGCCCATATGGGAATTGTGCAATGGATGGGCATGACTGTAGTGCAGTTATGATATCAGGTTTGGTGATGCTGGTCTGTGAAGGGGTACGGTAGGGGGATAGGGTTGAAGTATTCATGGACCTGGGGGTGGGTCAGTGAAAAGAAGAGGTGAACTCTGGGCATTTGCAGGTCTCAGGTTAAAACTACAATGTTGGGAATATTCTTTTGGCCAATATTGCATGGGAGTGTTACTGGTATAAGGTGTTAGGTGTGGGGCAGGCCTACAGGCCAGCACACATGGAGAAGACTTCTATAAAATATTTAAGTGTTCATCTTATCATCATGTGTTATATCAGTGGGTGGAGACCCACGCAATAAACAAGAAAATATTAAACTCCCATCCTGACGAGTACTGCTCTGTTTTTAAAGAGAGGGACAAAATCTCTTGAGAACATAGGCAGCACCTAATAAAATAAAATAGACCAATATATTAAGCCCGCAATATTATTCCAAATAACTGTGAATCTTATTCTTTAAAAACTGAATCTAAGTGGTTACCATAGGTCCTGAAGGAAGGGAGAGGGCAGAATAGAATAGATGAAACAGGGCATTTTTAGGGCATTAGAATTGTCCTGCATGATCTTGCAATAATGGATACTGGCCATTGAAAATTACATCAAAATTTATAAAAGACTGCAGTCCAAAATGTAAAACATAATGCAAATTATTGCCCATGGTTAGTAACAATATTTCAATATTTGTACATCAATTTTAACAAATGTACCATCCACATGTAAAATGTTATTAATAGGGGAGCAAGGAAAAGTGTTGAGGATGTTGGGTATAAGGGAATCCTCTATATTCTGTACATGATATTTCTTTAACCTAAAGCTTCTTTGAAGATAAAATGAGAAAATAAGACACTGGGGGAATATATGAAAGAAAATGTCACTGTACATACAGGACAACAGAACTTACAGTGATGAAAGTCACAATGTCAAAAACTATATTTTTTATTATTTCAAAATTCCTAAAATTTTTTGTATTTTATTTGTTATTTTTTAAAATATAATTATTTCATCTTATTAAATTTATTTGGTTATTTTGTTGGTTTCATTTTTGAAGAAGGTTTGGATCACAGAAGAGTCACAACTGTGGCAGGGATGGATCATTGGTGTAGGGTGTCAGTGATCGGGGATGCATGGGAGGAGGTTCACCTGGGGCATACTGCTAAGGCATAGGAATGTGTTCAAGTGATCATGGGACATTTTCAAGGTAGGTGGAGATCCACACAATAACTGAAAGAATATTGAATTCTTACCCTGTGAAATCCTGCTACATCCTCTAAAAGAGAAGCAAGAATCCCCTGAGTACATGGGCAGTGCCTAATGAAGGAGGACAACCCAATATGTCAGGCCTTTGATATTTATGGGTGTATTTATGAACATTTTCTCAAGAAATTGAAACTTAGTCTAGTATTATATACTGTCTAAGAGTTACCTCCTGAAAGCCTCCTTGTTTCTCAGATGTGTCCTCTCTAAGCCAAACTCAGCATATAAATGAATTACAATCCTCCCCGGCATGGGACAAGACTCCTGGAGATGAACCTCCCTGGCACTGATGGATTATTACCAAGCACCAATTAACAATGCACCTGGAAATATACCTTGGCCAAAAGGGAGAAAGGGTAAATACATATGAGGTTTTATGGCTAAGAGGTTTTAAAGTGAGTAATGAGGTCATTGCAGAGGTTATATGCATGTCTCAGCAGGATCTCATTGACTGGCACAGTAAATATTGCCTCAAATAGCAGGGTGCCTGAGGGCTCTAGAGACAGCCAGACACTATAGGCAGGGCAGACAGCTCAGGACTTTGGCACACTGCCACTGGTTCCTACTTTGGGATTTACACTCCCCAGAGTGACACAGCTGGACTCATTGTGGTTTCCTTACACATGGCTCTTCTGTTCTTTCTATTTGATCTTATAGTTAGTACCAGAATTGATAGGTGAATGTTCAAGAGACTTAAATGTTTGGGCTGTCCACGTGCCAGTTAGGCCCTGAATCTCAACAGAGTTGCAATGCCTACTCCCAGGTCATTGGACTCACTCAGGACAACTATCAAAAATGATGATGGAAACACCCATCCCAAGGAACAGAGCATCACCAACTGCAGACAAGATACCACCAGCTCCATGGTATCTCAGCCCCTCTCAATTCGAGGCAGAGTGGGCATCACAATCCCAGAATCCTCAGAATTGGGAAATGAATGATGGGCTAGAGTAGACACTGTTATTGTACTACAGACTTATTGTTATTCCAGTAATGGAAGAACTTTTATCATTAATGTTGAGGCTATGGACACCAGGGGTTCTGAAGGGAGGGAGAGAGAAACAGGTGTAATATGGGGGCATTTTCAGGACATTGGAATTGTCCTGCATGATGTTGCAATGATTGATACAGGTCATTATATATTTTGTTATAACTTACAAAAATGTGTGGAATAGAGTATAAGCTATAATTTAAACTATAACCATGCTTAGTGGCAATGCTCCAATATATCTCATCAATTGTTACAAATGTGGAATTGTGTGGGAGGGGTAAGGATTGGAGCATATGGGAATCTCCTATATTTTTTATGTAGCAATTAGGTAACTAAAGTTTTTTTAAAAGTATAAAAATATTTAAAGAAAGACTTATTTGGGTTATGTAAAGGTGATGGTTTCTCTAATTATCATCCAGGCACTTATTATTTAATAGTTCAAATACATTCCAATGAGCAAAGCATCAGTATAATATAGATTTGGAGTATAAGTGAAATTTCTTTTGAGTCAAAGACTGATATATTATTATTTTTCTCTATATATTGCAAGGGTGTTTAGAATACATGATGAGGAATTGATCACTTACTGGAGTCCCATGTCTTGGTGTATACCCACTAGGGACTTTTTAATGGACTTTTGTCTCTTGCATAGTGAAGCAGTTTGATAGTGTTTATGAATTCCAAAAATAGATATTGGATAATGTTTCTGAACTGGTCTTTTCCTCTAGGAACATTAAATTATATTGGATTCAGAGGTTTCACTTTTAGTTGATTAAATAATCATTAAGCCTTTGATTGGGTCACATCAGTAAGATGTTGAGTCCCCATCATCTTGGTGGGTGGGGACTCATAAAGAAGCCACACTGCAGAGAACGGAGATTGGATTTTTGGATGCTGGAACCCCAGGAAGTAAATTCACAGAGAAGCAGATACATGAGGAAAGAGAGAAGTCTCCATTAGACATAGCAGAGGCCCTTGGAAGAGAGATGAGCTGATAGTTTACAGTTGGACTTGTGGAGACAGCAGAGAAGCTGAGCCCAGAGAAGAACAAGCCCTGGGAAAGAGATGAGACTTATCCCAGGCTACAGCTGATATTGGAAGAAGCTGGGACCATGGAGCCTTAAGAGGAAGAGGAAGAGGAAGCCTGCACCCTTGCAGCTGTTGACAGCCATCTTGCTCCAACACATGGCAACAGACTTTGGTAAAGGAAGCAATTTATGCTTTATGGCCTGGTAACTGTAAGCCTCTACCACAAATAAATAGATTTTATAAAACCCAACAGATTTCTGGAAATTTGCATCAGCACCTCTTTGACTGACTAATAAAGAGAGTGACTGGCAGTGTCACTTAGAATTTTTCATCAGAAGATTGCCCACTGGGGAATCAGGAATAATATTTAGGTATCAGTTAGAGATGCTGCCCACCCCAATTTCTCTATATTTTCTTCTAACTTAACATGAAATCTTTGATGATGTAAAATATTCATGCTTTGGTTGAAATACATTACTATTTTATTACTAGTCAGTACATCTCTTATGGAATTTAATGTGAGACTGTGGTCTGTGTATAAGAACAGAAGTAAGAATTGAAATAGAGTGCTCCATGTCTTTAGTACCTTTGCGTTAGGGATAGAAAAATGGTTAAAAGAAATACTGTTTTTCATCAAAGAATAAAGTCTTCTCTGTCTAGTGGAGACAGGAATCTACCAGGTGGGTGGGTATTCAAATTCTTTATAAGAGACAAGAAAGGCACCTTGCTTCTGCCAATTAGCAGTGGTGTGAATGAAAATTTGATGTTAGATGAGCATTTCCTTGATATTTTTACAATTAACCTTTAAAGTACTATATTCAATTCTTAGAACTATCATCTTATAACTGTACTAAATTTGAAAACTCAAACTGAATTGTGAGCTTTTTAAAATGAAACTTTTTGCTATATTTGCATTGTTTTGAGGTGAATTGTTTTATAGAGAACTCTTCTCACAAACATGGTGTATATTAGCAAGGAAATCTTAACTCTACATGTTGTCCAAAAAAATTTGCCAGTAATTTTGGTAAATTTTGTTGTTGCTATTATTAAAGTACCTAAAGATCAAATTAATGTGGCAATATGCAATGGTGTAGCTGCCTGTGAAACTGTTGCTTTAAAGCCATTACTTGCATATTTGATTTTAACCATTAAGCTCAAACTTTTCCCATAGCATCTGACAATGTTAGAAAAGATGGCCCTGATGGACTGCCTCAGAGAACTGACTTTCACTCAGGCTTTGAAAAGCTGGATTTTCTCTAGTTTAGAAAACAGACTCATACTTAATGTGTTTACTACTGAAAACTCCATATATCAGTAAGACCTAAAATGCAAACACTAACCATTGTCCCCCTACTTTTTTTTATCCTGGAATTATCTTTTTTTTTTATTCTGGGTAAAAATCAAATTTTTCACAATACACAATATTGTAAAATGATATATAAATATATACGCATATATGTGCATTTGCTTGCATAAATGTTATTATACATATATATATATTTTTTAAGGTGCTTAGATTACCTAAATATTACTCAAAAATTATAGGGATTCCCATGTTCCCCACCTCCCACATGACCCACAACATCCCACACCAACATCCAGGCCCCTACTTTTTAAGTAGAGGACAAATGAACAAGAATTTTAAAGTACTTTTGAGAGTTATGAACAACAAATGAAGCAATAAGAATTCATTGTGAGTCTCCATCCAGTGTCCAAGTCCTTAGTTGGTTAGGGTTTCCTTTATTTCCTTTAGGGGTGATTATTACACTTTTTAAACCTATAAAACTTCTTATGTTGTAACAATTCTATGGGCCTACTTCATCTTTTCCTAGAAACTAATGTGATTATAATCATGTTCTTAATTCTTTGGATAAACTGAAAGACAACGAGAGTTTAAAATTACCATACATGTTGAAAAAGTCTGAAACTGAGAATCCAGTGATATTTAAAATAAAAACAAAATAATTGTTATATAAGGGTCTCTTTTTAAGATTTTGCTTTTAAGTTCTTAATTGAAACAATTTCCATTATCATGCTTTTTGTTTACTAATTTTTTACATAGTGAGCAATATTAGAAATTTGAAGCAGTGACTTCTAGCATTCTGTTGGACCAAAGTGAATTAGAAATAAACAGGAATCTATTCTTTACCAGTCTTGTAAAACCTAAAAGACTGCTCTTATTTAGGAGGTGTCAAAATACTTGCTCCTCTGATTATATCTATCCTTCTGTTCCCCATAAAATTCCTAAGCACATTTATTCTTTTTGGAGGCATTGGGGATTGAATCTGGGACCTTGTACATGGGAAGCAGGTGCTCAAACACTGAGCTACATCTGCTCCCCTCATTTACACAATTTTTAAGTTTACTAAAAATGTCATCCTACTTATTTAAGCAAACTAAATTTCAAGAAACAGAGGAAGAAAAGTGGCTACTGAGTTACTAGATGTCATAAGTTTCAAAAAAGCATTCTGCACAATTTGCAGGCTTTGAAAACATGGTAACTGTATTTCCCTCCCCATTTAAAATGATAATGCCATACTGGGCATACACTTTGGGAGTGCATATGTGTTAGAAGTAACGACACATTCCTTTATTAAGATGACCATTTGGTATCTCACTGGAATAGATATAAAATGATGCTCATAGTTTTTATATAGCCTGATCTGTAGTTGATCAGATTGCTAATACTCAACCCATATAAGATCTTTACTATAGTCTTGTGACCACTTCAGTAGTATTAAAAAGACTTATCCTAAAAATATGACCTGGTCATTTCAAATTATCTACATTTGAAAATGGATTTTTGTACACAAGGCCAAATAGGCATTATTCAGTATAAGGGGATGCTTAATACCAAACCCTATGCAATGAGATAGGTCTGGATTTTTGGCCCAACTTTGCCCCTTCAATGGTCTGTTAGTGTGAAATGGGGTAGGGGGGAAGTGCTCAATAGTTTATTTCCATTTGGAAATTCAGGACAACTGAATTAAGAACTTAGAGGAAATTTTATCAATTTATTTTGTAATTAGCAAAACTATCTATGAAAAATCTCATGTTAATAAAAGTTTCTTTTGAGCAAAACATCCACTTTAAAATTCTGAAGCAACAAGATTGGCTACGTAAAATCATAAAGCTCAGGCAATGGGGATTTTCAGTTATATTTTCTAACAAGTATGTATTTTCTTACATCATTTAATATTGTAATTCCTTGAAAAATGTGAATAAAGTTAATGTAGGCAAAAAAGAAGCAAAGGAAGATAGATTAGTAACATTGTACAAAATAATTAATATCAATAAAGAGACAGGCATTATGAAAATATCAAATGGAAATTCTGGCAATGAAGAGAATAAATGAAATTTTAGGGAAAAAGTCTAGACATGTTCAACTGTATATTTAAAATGGTAGAATTACCAGAATTATTAGAATTACTAATGAGAGGGTGACATAACAGAAATAACAATGATTTAAAGGAAAATTTTGAATCATGATGTGCCAAAATAAGTGAGAAAACTTAGATGAAATGCAAAAATTTGTATAAATACACGATATGAAGAAAATATTTTCAAAATAAATAATGACTTATTCTACTATAGACATATTGTGATTCTAACAATAAGTCATCTTAAAAAACATATAACAAAGAAGAGATTTTATCAGTAACCATAACCACCCAAAAAGAAAATTCAGGGTGATTATAGTTTCATAGATGTATTCTATATATCATTCAGACATTCAGAGAAGAATTAATCACAATTCTTCCCAAATTGTAATATCAATATTTCTTCTGAATATAGGAACAATATCCTCAAATAAATACCAGATAGAAAGTTCCAGTAACATATATATATATATAAATAATTGTGTATCATCAAAAATGGCATTTTTCCCAAGGGAGTCAAGATTCACTTATCTTATATCAACCAATTAATATAACACATTAAATCAATATAATAAAAAGAAAAATTGGATGATCATCTCAATTGTCTTAGTCAGCCAAAGGGGTGCTAACATGAAATACCAAAAATGGGTTGGTCTTTATAAAGGGCATTTATTTGGGGTAGAAGTCCACAGATACCAGGCATAAAACGTTAAGTTTATTCTCTCACAAAAGTCCATTGCCACATGTTGGAGCAAGACAGCTGCTGACACTTGCCAGGGTTCAGGCTTTTGGGTTCCTCTCTCACCAGGGCTACATTTCTCTCTGGGCTTAGCTCCTCTGGTTCCTCCACAAGGTCAGCTGTAGATTATCAGGTGAATGGCTCACTTCTCTTCTCCTGGGGCCTTCTCTCCAACATCAACACACTAACACCAAAACTCCAACTTCAGAACTGCAACTCAAAAATTGTTTGCTCTGTCCTTTGCCTTGCCTTTTATATTCTATTCCCCCACCCACCAAGGGATGGGGCTCAACACCATACTGACATGACCCAGTCAATGTCCTAATCATAACTTAATCATGTCCAGATTAACAGATCAGTTTACAAGCATGATCCAACTATATTTTTGGAATTGATAATTACATCAAATTACCAAATGGCTACATTCCACCCTCTAAAGTCCAAAACTACATTACAATATTTTTTAAAAAAATTTAAATCAGTAACAATTCATGTACAAAATCATATCATAGGCAGTTTAAAGAAATACAGTTTGTGTTCAGGCAAAATCCCATCTGTGATACAACTCTGAAACTTACAAAACCATTTAACTGCTTCCAATACACAAATGGAAAGACAAAGGATAAACATTTTCACTAACATAAGGAGAAACTGGGATGTTAAACATGAGTCATGGGTCCTCTACAGTTCAGTAAAACTGTAGGGCATCCTCTATTCGATTTCAAAGTCTGAGAGTCATTCTTAAGATGATGATTTCTTCTCCTTGGGACCACATAGGGACCCACCATTTCCACAGGCTTGCCCAATGGCCATTTTCTTGGTTCCACCCTCATCAAGCATTTGGGTGTTGACCAAGCTCCAGACCTCACCCTCCAAGATTGTTGGGGTGATTGCCACACCTTACCCAATTTTTGAGTTAGAGTCTTAGCCCCCTTAGTACAGTGAGGTGAAGACAACATTCCCCCTAACCTTTGGCATACAGGTTCAACCCTCACAGAGCAATGGGTTGAGCACCTGGCCTTCTCTAATCTGTTGGGGACAGGTTAACCCCTCTCAGACCTATGGGGTGTTGACCTTAGCCACCCTAATCTTGAGGAATGTGCTCCACCCTCTCTGCACCGTGTGGAGGCAAAACTCTTCCTGAACATTGGGTGGGAACATCCACCCTCTTCAACCGCTGGGGCAAACCCACCCTCTTTGTACACATGGGTGGGTTACCCCTCTTGGCCCAAGGTTATGTCTTAATTCCTTTCTCAGCTTTCATGATTTTCTTCTTAAAGCTCTTTCTCTTTCAATCTTTCCATTCCATATCCTCTTTTTTCAAAGCTGACAGTGGTTTTGTTCATACAGCACTCTCAAAAATGTTGTTGGTACGGCATGCAAGAAGCAGGGGTCCAAGCCATCAGACAATAAGACTTTCCACAAGTCTTTCCGAGATTACTGCATCTTCAATTCTGAGTTATGAGTTCCAAGCTTAATAAAGTCTGCAAATAGGGCATTTTCATCTGGGAAATTGATTTCCAGAAACTTGGAATTTCTGGAATCAGTTTCTGCTTTCTTTGTGCTCAAAAGTTCAGTCCTTAGTGTATTTTGCTCATCTAGTATTATGCTATAAGCTGCAAGGAGAAGCCAAGCCACATTCTCTGAGTTTACCTTGGAAAGTTCTTCAGCTAAGTGCTCCCGTTATCATTTTCAAATTCTGTCTTCCATATAACACCAGGAGTTAATCTTGCTAAGTTCTCTGCAACTTTAAAACATGGATTGCCTTTCCTTCAGTTTCCAATAATAGTTTAATCATTTACTTGTAGAGCATCATAGGTCTCTTTAGCATCCATATTATTATCAACAGTCCCTTCAAAGTGATCTAGGCCTTTTCCATCCAGCATTTCACAATTCCTTCAAAAAATACCCCTTACCCAATTATAAAACCATTCCAACATTTTGGCATATGCAAAAGCAATACCCCACTCCTGGTATCAAATTCTGTCTTAGTCAACCAAAGGGGTGCTAATGTGAAACACCAGAAATGGTTTGGTCTTTATAAAGGGAATTTATTTGGGGAAGAAGTCCACAGATATCAGGCCATAAAGTGTTAAGTTTCTTCTCTCACCAAAGTCCATTGCCACATGTTGGAGCAAGACAGTTGCCAATGTTTGCCAGGGTTCAGGCTTCTTGGGTTCCTCTCTTCCCAGGGCTGTGTTTCTCTCTGGACTTAGCTCCTCTGGTTCCTCCACAAGGTCAGCTGCTGACTATCAGGTGAACAGCTCACTCCTCTTCTCCTGGGGCCTTCTCTCCAACATCAACACTCCAACATCAAAACTTCAGAACTGCAATTCAAAAACTGTTCCCTCTGTCCTTTGCCTTGCCTTTTATATTTGATTCCCCCACCCACCAAGGGATGGGGCTCAATGCCCTACTGACGTGACCCAGTCAATGCCCTAATCATAACTTAATCATGTCCAGATTAACAGATCAGTTTGCAAGCATGATCCAATTATACTTTTGGAATTCATAATTACATCAAATTGCCAAATGGCTACATCAATATACAAAGAAAAGTTCCCTTAAAATCTAATATCCTTTTAGTTAAGTACTATCAATGAGCACAGTAAAGAAGAAATTTTCTCAAACCATTAAAGGGCATTTACAAAAAATGGACCATTACCATCAGTCTTAATGCTAAAAGCTTAGATGGTATTTCCCTTAGATCAGCAACAAGAAAAGGATGTTGATCATGACTACTTGTATTCAAAATTTTACTAAATATTATAGCCATTGCAATTATGCAAGAAGAATAACATAGAGTGTAAAAGAATAAATTAAAGGTCCTTGTTTTGAAATTTATATAATCTCTTATATAGAAAATTCTCAGAAATCCACAACAATCTATTAAAACTTAGAGAACACAGCAAGTTGCAGGAAACAAAATCAAAATACAAAAATCAACTGTTTTGGAAGCGGGTGTGGCTCAATCAATGGAGCTCCTGTTTACCATATGGAAGGCCCCGGGTTCACTTCCCGGGGCCTCCTTGTGAGGGCAGGCCTGCCCGCATGGTGCGGTGGGCTGATGCAGCAAGACTTCACAGCAAGGGGGAGATAAGCAGACACAGAAAAAATACACAGCAAATGGACACAGCAAACACAAGCAGCAAAGGGGGGGATAAATAAATGAATAAATAAATCTTAAAAGGAAAATCAACTGTATTTCTATACACTGGCAATTATCATTCCCAAAGTTAATTTAAAATGAATCCATTCAGAATAACATCAAAGAATAAAATAATAAATGCATAGGAATAAATTTAATAAAAAGTGTTAAACTTATATTCTGAGAGATATCATATATCATTGAACAAATTCATGATATAAATATATGGTATATCATTTAATGTTTGTGTTTCAGAACACTTAATATTGCTATAATAATACAGCACCCCAACTGAGCTAAAATTTCCACCATAATTCTTATGAAATTTCCAGCTGATTTATTCATATTAAATGATAAACTGAGTCTAAAAATCATGTTATTGTGAGGGAGCAAGAATAGATAAAAAATAATATTAATGAAAGATATAGTAGGAAGTCTCATACTTCTAAATTTTAAAGCCTACCATGATTGTATAATATTTAAGAAAATGTGTTGCAGAAAAAAAGATAGACAAATTAAATAGAGTTCAGAGTCCAGCAATTAATCCACACATTTGTGATTAGCTAATTTTTTAAAGATTTGCTTATATATGCCTCCCCCCCCTTTCTGAGATGGCTCCCTCATCTGTTTGTGCTCACTGTGTCTGCTCATCCTCATTAGGAGGCACTGGGAATCAAACCCAGGACACCTCATGTGGGAAGTGGGCACCCAATTGCTTGAGCCACATCCACTCCCTGCTTGTTGGGTATTCTCCTTGTGTCACTTCATTGTACCAGCTTGTTGCATCAGCTCCTCTTCTTTAGAAGGCATTCAGAACCCAGAACCATCCATGTAGGAGGCAGGCACCCAACTGCTTGAACCACATCTGCCCCACTTACTAATTTTGAAAAAGGCATCAAAACCAAAGGATAAAAACAGGCTTTTCAGCAAATGATCCTGTAACAATGGGAAAGCCATGTAGAAAAAATAAATTTGGAAACTTACCTCACACTATACACAAAAATAAACACAAAATGGTTCACAGCCTTAAATGTAAGGGGAAGAACACTACATGACTTAGAAGGAAGCATAAGGACAAATTTTTATGTCTATGCATTAATCAAAGGCTTCTTTGACATTAAGTTAATAGTATGAGCAGCAAAAGAACAAAAATAGATAAAGTTGACTCCTTCAACATTAATAACTTTTGACACAAGGGAATCACCATTAAGATTGTGAAGCAACAAACCCATAGAATGGGCATCATATAGCTCTGCAAAAATAAAAGGATGTAAAGAATATGTACATATGGTTAATAAGTACATAAAAAAGTATGGCATTATTTGTCATTAGAGAAAGATAAATCAAAATTACAATGTGATACCACTTCACACCCACTAGAATGGCCAGAAAAAATTAGGATAAAAGCAAGTTATTGAAGTGAGGTGAAGAAATTAGAACCCATTTACCCTACTACTCTTAGGGAAAAACTTGCAAGTCCTCAAATGATTAAACATAACATGACCATATAACCCTGCAATTCCATATTAGGAATATACTCCAAAAATTGAAAAAAAGGATTCAAACACAAAAGTTCATAGCAGCATTTTTTACAATAGCAAAAGTGTGGAAGAAATCTTGGTGTCTATCAACAGATGACTGGATAAATAAATTGTGGTATATACACTCAATGGAATTTTATTCAGTTGTACAAATGTAAGTAGTTCTGGTGTATGCTACAATACAGACAAATCATGAAATGTGTTGTTGCGTTAACCAGGTCAATACCATAGCTAAAAAATTTGGTATGATTTCACAGATAAGAAATTTCAGGAAGAGCAAATTCATAGATAAAGAAAGTAGATTCGAGGTTAGCAGACTCAGGAACTAATTGGGAGTTAATTTTTAATGGGTAAATGATTCTGTTGAGGTGATAAAAAATATTGTTATAATGTTTGATAGGGCTTGTAGCACAAAATTGGAAACTTAATTAATACCATTAAATTGTACACATGATCAACTAAATTTAGGAAATTTGGGTTTTATTTATATCACAAGGGTCATTGATTTTAAAAAATGAATGATTAATATTTGTTACCACTGGATGAAGCTTGGGAAAATTATGGTAAGTGAAAGAAGCCAGTCATGAATGACCACATAATTGGTGATTAATTTCATATTACAGCCAAGCACAGGGAAGCCTAGAGAGTTAAAGTAAATTATTTGTTGATTAGGGCTAGATGGGAGGTGGAAGGATAGGTGACTCCTAGAGGGTGTGTAGTTTTCTTGTGAAGTGATGAAACCATACTAATAGCAACTCTGGTGATGGTGGCATGTTTTTGTGGAATATAACAAAAATATTAAATTATATTATTTTAAATGGGAGAACTTTATGACATATAATTTATATATCATTCACTATTAATAAAAGAAGATTAATAGTTGTCTGGAGAGACAAGAAGAAACAATAAGTAACACATGAGAATACAAGTGAAAACTTTGAGGTATTTATTATCTGGTTGGAAGTGATGTTACAGGGGTCTACAAATATATAAGTACTTATCAAATTTTACATTTTAAAATGTGCAGATCATCATATATCAACTATAATTCAAAAATGCTGCTAAAAACTAACAAATGATAACTTGTTAGTCTGAAGAGATAGATAAGTAATCACACCTGTGAAAAGCCAGGAACTCCTTTAAATATATCTGTATTATGTTTAAATCTCTCTGCATCCTTTACAGAAACAATAGTATGAAGCAATATCAAGCAGTGTCTCATTACATGAAGAGGGCTGCTAAAAATCCCACAAGGCCTGCCCCCCTCTCTTTTGTAGCTGATCCATGGGAGCATCATCCTGGGGTTCACTCTCATCAGACATATGATTTTGGGAATGTTGTCCAACATTTCCATGCTTCTGTTTGAAATTTTACATCTGCAAAATGGTAGTAACACTGACATCTTCTTAACATAGTTTCTGTACATATGTGTAAATGAAATAAGACCATGTGTTCTATGTGTTTTCTCCAGGATTGCACATAATAAGAAATCATAATGTCCCAAATGCTATTATTGCCTCCCAATTCCCCCAGGGCACACATATCTGCCATGGGCACTTCCTTCTCCCAAGCTCCAACCCAAGAGCTTGCTACATTGAGAGGGCTTGCAAATAGGATTTCTTGTTTTGCTTGTATAAACCAGCCTGGCCCAGTCCCTGCAGCTCTGGGAGAGGATCCCCAACTCTGGGATTCCATGTGTTCCCATTTGGTCATCAGGAATGAAAACAGGAATTAACATGGAGTTAGGGTCAAGCTGGGTTTTCCTTATCACAATTGTATAAGGTGATTTTATGTGGAACCAGAGACATTGAGAAAGTGAGTTGATGTGAATGAGAGAAAGAGTGGCTATGTGTGGCTGGTTTCCTGACCAGGATGGCTTTGTTTGCAGGTATCCATTTGGTGGAGTCTGGGTGAAATTTCATACAGACAGGGGGACTCTGACACTCTCCTTGGCAGACCCTGGATTCATCTCCAGTAGCTTCAACATGACCTGAGACCCCGAGGCTATACGGAAGGGCTAGAGAGTGTCTCACACATTAGCAATGCTGCTCCTACCACACACAAGGCAGACCTGGGAAGGGCCAATTTCCCATCTCAGGGGTTTTGACAGGAACAGACTGTGTCTGCAGATGAACAGTCTGAGAACTGATGGTTTAGCATTGTATTGCTGAGTGAGACACAGGGAGGAGAGGCAGTGAGAGTCCAGACTCAGTCCCACCTTGCAGGGCTCCTGGAGGGTGTTTGGCAGCAGGAGTGGTCAGGAGCTACTGGACATGAGATGCAGCCACAGGACCAGGTGCAGAGGGAGGGTATAGGTCATTTTCCTGTTAGATCTAAGGCTTCCTTCCTTTATTTATTTTTTTAAAAAAGATACTTAGACTACATAAATGTTACACGAAAAATATAGGGATTCCCATACACTTCACTTCCCACACCTCCCACATAAACATCCTTCATTAGTGTGACACATTAATTGCAATTGGTAAACATATCCTGGGGTTTTGCCATTAAGCATGTACCATAGTTCACATTGTAGAACACACTCTCTCCCACAAAGTTTTTCATGCTATATGATGATATAAAATGGCCTATATCTGTCATTGCAATGTCACTCAGGACAATTCTCAAGACCCAAAAAAGGCCCTGTATTACAACTGCTTTTCCTTCTCCCTGCCCCCAGAGCCTCCAGTGGCCACTGGCTCCACATCAATTTTGTAACTTCTTCTGTTGCTTGAATCACATATGTCTATAGCAGAATACCACTAAGTTCACTCTAGTCCATAGCTCTTCCTCCCATCCTGAGGAGTCTGAGATAATGATGTCCACTCCACCTCTAATTGCAAGGGGGTTAATATCCCATGGGGAAGGTGAATGGGATTATCCTGCCTGCAGCTGCAAACACCCTTCATTCCCGGGGATGACCATTGTCCATCATCATCTCCCTGCCAGTTGTCCTGGGTGAGTCCAATGAGCTGTACATTAGGAATTTCTGCTCCACCGAGGTTCTGGTTACAGCTGGAACATGGACAGCCCAAAGACTCAAATCTCTGGATGTACACCTACAAACTTCAGGACCAAGTATAAGTTTGAATAGAAGCGATAGATGAGCCACGTGCATGGAAGACATAGGTGAGTCCAACTCTGACACTCTCAGGAGCACAAACTCCAAAGTAGGGCCTACTGGCAAGGCACCAAACTCCAGAGCTAGCTGCCCTGACATAGAACCTGAGTGTCTCCAGAGCCCCCAGGAGCCCCACTATTTGGGGTGATAAATACTTTGGAATTCTATGAGATCCTACTGAAATGTGCATAAGCGTTACCTCTGGGATGACTTCCCAACTCATTTTGAAGTCTCTTAGCCATATAAACTCACTTGTCTTCACCTTTTCCCCCTTTTATTCAATGTATTTTTCCAGTCACATTGCCAGTTGATGCTTGGTAGCAATCCCTAGGTGCCAGGGAGACTCATCCCCAGAACCCATGTCCCATGCTGGGAGGAATGTAATGCACTCAAATGCTGTTTGGCTTAGAGAGAGGCCACATTTGAGCAATAAGGAGGCTCTCAGGAGGCAACCCATAAGCACCTCACAACAACAGGCTCAGTTTCAATTTCAAGAACAAAGACTCATAAGGCTAGTCATCAATATCGAGGGCCCATCAGTGTGTAATCCTCCTTCACCAGTCACTGCCTCTGCACTTGGGAGACTGTTACTGCTCCCTTAGAGAATGTGGCAGAGCTCTCCAGGATGGGAATTCAGTATTCTCTCATTTATTGATTCTCCACCCAGTGTGATCATGCCCCATGAACATTTGAGCATTTTTATATACCTTATATTTATGCTCAGGTGAACTTCCTCCCGTGCATCCCCCATCTCTGACACCCCACACCAATGATTCTCCCCCACCCCAGTTGCAACCCTTCTGTGATCCAAAGTTTCTTCACAGATGAAGCCATTATAATAGCCGAATACAATTAAGGGGAAAATGCAATAATAATATGTTTAAATGTTAGAGATAAAATACTTAAAATAAAAAAAAAACTAAAAGTAAGTTAAAATTAAAAGATAGGGATATTAAAAATGAAAATATTTTTTAAAATTTTTGACATTTGTCTTTCATCAGTTCAATATCTGGTGTCCAGTCTGTACTGTGGCACCTTTCCCCCTCATTTCCCATTGTCTCACTATTATTTCATTTTGTTTTCAAAGAAATTTTAGATCACAGCAAAGTCACACACAGAATACAGGAGACTCTCATGTACTCAGCATCCTCCCCCTTTCCTCCCGCCCCATATAAATACCTTTTTATTGTGGATGGTAGCATTGTTATAACTGATACATAAATATTGAAACACAGACACTAAATATTGTTAATAGTTTACACTATGATTTACAGTTTAGACCATATACTTTTATAAATTTTGGTGATATTTACCATGTCCTGTGTCCATCAGTGTATGGTAATGAGGAACATTTTCACTGACCACTAAATACTCCCTGTTTGATCTATTCTATTCCTCCCACCCCATCCTCCTGGGGCTCATGGTGAATACCTTATAAACCATACTGTATTTCATATCTGTTTCTCCTCCTCACTCAAAGTAATGCATGTCAGACTCGGCAGTGGTCTCCTTTACTCTTTCTGTCCTAACCTATTTTCTTTCTCAAGGGCATCAGCATGTCCTTCAGCCAAAATTGTCCATTAAATGAATCCTGAATCTCCCAGGACCTAGTCAGTATTAGTGTTGCTACCAAGCTTGGACCTTGGCTTAGAGTTGCCCTGAGGTCTCCTGCCTTTCTCACAACATTGGGATGATTTCAGAACAGCAGCTGGGCCCTTGGTGGTTATGTCCTTGCATGTGTAAGAAGGAGGGGTGCACTCTCAGGGCCAGAACACTATGTACTGCTTTTAATACAAAAAAAAAGCTTAGTTTTATTTCATTTGTTTTCATGAGAAGTACATAGATAACAGTTTATAAATACTGGATTCATGCTTAATTTAATAAAACGCTCCACAGAGTCTCCTGAGAGTTCTGTGCACTGGGCCCATCTCCCACTGCAGGATGAGGACAGGAATTTCCAAGCTACAGGGAAGGGAGGACAGGAAGGAAGGTGAGGAGGGGTTACTGGCAGGATCCAGGCCTTCCTCTCCTAGGGCAGCCCATGTCTCTTTTCTCATTCTGGGATCCTGTCAGTTTGAGAAGCACCTCTTAATTCATCTGTGAAGTATTGATGGACAACCAGGCATGAGGCTATGAGAACTCACTTCTGAGCCTGCTCCTTCTGAAAGACCACTGGACAGTCCAAGCCCATGTACTTTTCTCTCTGTCAACTCAGTAACCCTGTGTTCCCCTCCCCACTGTGCCCCACCATAGTGGCTTTGCATGGCCACTGTCCCACCCTCTCCTCAGGGTACTTTCTGTTTTGCTTGGAAGCACAAATGTCTTGTGGGCCACCTGCCTCTGGTTGCGTGCTGCACCCTCCACACACCATTAAATCACTGCACTGCCCTGGGAGCCCCCTCTAGTCTTCCCCTTGGCTGTTTTTCCCTTTCCCCAGGGCCACACAGGCAAATATCACAGTCCTATTTTTATTGTATTGGGATCTGCTTTTAAATGGGCTCTGTGTCTCTAGCTGCTCTCCTGACTCCATCCCCACCTGCTTGCTGGACACCTGCACCTGATGCCTGACAGTAACTCTGACCTGCCCTAATCCAGCCTCCCTCATTCTCATCAGATGTTGGATGGTTCCCTGCCATTTTTAAAGAAATCTTTCACTATATTAGCCACAACCCATGCATTTTAATTCCTCAGTGTCACAGGAAACATTCCCTCATGTTCATCTGCATTCAATACACAGTTGAAGATGAAACAGAAAATGGAAGTACAACCCCTTCACTGACCACCACATACAACTTTGCCCAAATCCTTTGCTTGTATTCAAAATATATGATTATATGCATTCCTAAACTTCTAGAAGGTATTTCTCATAAGAAAATAGTTTATTTGTGTGTGGGGGTGAGTGCAAGAGTTGACACAGGTTTACTGTGTATAGATCTCCTGTCCACACACCCCTATTGTTCTTCTTACTGCTGGGATCACAGTTAACACACATTTCCAGCTCCATGGTATCAGGGAAGGTCATATAATTGATAACAGAAAATGGAATGTGCACAGAGATAATCTATGCTGCTTGCAGCCCTGGACAATTAGAATACACCCACCCAGATTCCCAAATGCTTTTTCATTTTGCATCTAAATTTCTAAGAGTTGAGGATTCCATGTTACAGATTGCATGTGTCTGGGTTCCTGAGTAATTGCATAAATCAAATACCACTACTTACCAAGACTTCCCACCTAAAAACCTTATAAATGAAAGTGAGCAATCCATTTTCTTTCTTGTTATATTTTTATTTCACTGAGATTTGTGGTTATTTGTTATAATACTTAGACCACAATGATACATAGACCTGGAAAAATACATGTGGACTATTTAGAACTCTGGAGAGTCAGGCTGAAAGTTTAGTAAACAAGCTGAAAACCAACTAGGAGGAAAATATCCAAAAATCATGATGTCAACTCTTGTGCTTTGTCAGAACCAGGAAATATAGAGAAAAAATACTTAGTATTTGTTAAATTTGTCCTCTCTTGAGGGTGAGTCTGAGCTTAACTCTTAATTAATGATTATTTCCTGCTTAACACAGTGTCTGACACAGAGGATATTTTATTTAAAATCTCTTGCTATTAATATCTCTGGATAAGGCAATTAGGCATTTGTAGAAACTGGCAGTGTGTAATGAAAACTAAGGCCTAGGCACATGGAAATTCAATATCCATGAAAGACAGAGAAAATAAAAATACAGAATTTTGGTGTTTAGAGATGCACATTGGGGGATGACTAGAGAATGAGTGTGTGACATGTCCTGGTCTATGTGCATATCCATGGCTATGCTCAGAATGAAACTGTGTGGTTGAATTCAGCTCAGGAAGGCATCTCTCTGGTGTTCCAGGATTGGGAAGTATTAGTGACTAGTAACCACTTTTTCCAAAACTCACTATGCTCCAGTGGTTCCTGACCTTTATCCCAACACTCTTCTCAGGGCCATGCTTCCCCTTAATTCTGTCATGTAGGTCAGAGTTTTGCAACTATCACCCCAATATAAATTTATAGCATCTACAGCACCACAGAAGAAACTCCATACCCATTACTAGTCTTTCTCCATTCCCCATTCCCCATACTCTGGCAATCACTAATGTGCTTCCTGTTGGTGTGGGTTTAACTATTCTGGGAATTCCAAATAAATAGAATAATAAATAAGTGATCTCTACCAAACACCTTCTTTCACTTAGCATAATATTTTCAAGGTTCTTTCATGTACTTGCAAATATATCTGTACCTAATTTATAATTGCTAAATAATATTCCATCTTATATATATGCTCCCAATTTTTATTCATTCACCACTTTGTAGATATTTGGGTTGTTTCCAATTTTGGGTTATTACAAATAATGCTTCTGTGTGCATTTGTGTACAAGTTCTTCTGGTTGATATACGATATCAATTCTCTTGGGTAGATGAAAAGCAATAGAAATCTTGGATAATAAGCAGCATTATACTGATATTTTGAGGAACTTGAAAATATCATTTTCCAAGAAGGACAATGAACCTCAAAAAGAATAAATCTGAATAGATCTACCCCAAGACACCTGCTATGCAGAATGAGAAATATAAGTGATAGTGAATTCTGAAAACAGCAAAAGAAAAGCAAGCCAATCCCCCTGATCTGGGCACCCCATTCTTTGTCCAACATTTGTTTCTGCTCCTGGGAGGGATGCTCTGCACAGGGATCCTATGTCTTCTTTGAACCACTGAGGACATCCATTTGCTGGGCTGTGTGTCCAGAGGTTCCTCCCAGGCATGTGGAATGTGTGGCTCCTGGTTGCACTGACTGTGCATGGATCAGCGATGTGCTCCTGACCCCTGGCAGGCAAGCCTGGCTACTCTCATGGAGCATCTGCAGGGCTCCCAGGAAAAGCAGGGAAAGGCAAACACAACATGCAGGCACATGCCAAGTATCAGATTATTCATGTTCGATTTTGGCCTATTTGCCAAAGGAAGGCACCTAAGCAAGACTAGGGTCAGCATGGGGGGCTGTATCCATGTACTGGACACAGGAATGAATGACAAATTTGGAGCCCACAGCTGCAAAAATCAGAAGGAGCACATGTATTTGTGTTTATGTGTGTGCACATGTTAAGGTATGTATATACGTGTGTATCTGTGAATGTAAGCATGTGTGTGCACACATCTGTCTCTGAATGTAATTGTGAGTGGATGTATTATTGGAATAGTAAATGTGTGTGCACAGGAATGTGCATGTGTGTTAGTGACATCATGTGGGTGCATGATATGGGTATATCAGATGTTTGAGTGTGCACATGTAATGTGTGTCCCTGTATGTGTGTGTGTTTTGTGTGTGTGTGTAAGTGGTATGGGGATAGTAGATGTGTGTGTGGGCTTTGAGCCCCATGGTCCTGTGTGTGCACATGTTCTCTGTTATAACCTTCAAAACTTAGGAGGACAAGGGAGATGAGAGACTCCCTGAAAGCCTCTGAATTCACTATGACTGTGAGTATATCAAAGCATCTGGCAGGCTCCAGGGAAGGGCCCCCTTGTGGTTGTACAGATTCCTGTGTTTTGTCTACCTGAAGAGTGTGATAGATTGCTAAGGAAATTCACTATCAAGAGATGGTATCAGCTGCATGTGTTGTCCCTAAAGATCAGTCTGAAGTAAAGGGCATAGCCAGGTGACACTGGGCAGAGAAGTTGTGGGGAAAATGCCCTGTGAACCCAACAGGAACCTCCCAGCAGAGTGGGAACTGACTTGTAGGGGGCACTCATGACTCACTAAGGACAGGGTCCAGCCCCAGGGTAGGTGCACAAGGTGCCTGGGAAGAGCTTCCTCTCAGGGACAGAGTTCTCTTTTTTCAAAATAAAGCCTAAAATAAGAAATTAACCATGACAGTTCATGGGTCTAATAATATTCTATTCCTTTGGGAGTTTTTGCCTAACTGAAGAAGGCAATGAGAAGCACACTTATAAGGAGTATTTCTAAGACTTCCTGATGCCTTGGTACTGAGGAGCTGGAGGACAGGGATAGTTTATTAAATCAATGCACCCATGATTTGGGGAGAGACACTGATCAGCTGATAGTTACTGAATTTCTCTTGATAGGTCATACTTCTTTATTTTTTTCAGATTTATTTTATATATTTATTTATCCCCCCTTGGATGCTTGTGCTCACTGTCTGCTCTCTGTCCATTTTGCTGTGTGTTTCCTCTGCGTCTGCTTATCTCCCCTTTGTTGTGTGATCTTTCTGCACCAGCTCTCCACAGGCATGGGCCATCAGCTCTCCAAGGGTGCTGGTCTTTATGCCCTCACCAGGAGGCCCCAGGAACCAAACCCAGGACCTCCCATATGGTAGATGGGATCCCAAACACTTGAGCCACATCCACTTCCCCATGCTTCATTTTTCATGGCTTTAATAATGACACTCCACTATCCTCTAATATATAAAGTCAACTTTCTGTAAGTTCACATTCTATTCTTAGTTCATATTCTCTACATTTTACAGTGAAAATAAAAGCAATCAGATTCCACTTTCCTATCTTCTCAGCATGAATTCTACCCACATCTTGTCCTCTCTCTGGTCATGGTGTTTACTTCATCCAGCATCTTCATCACTCGTAACCTCCAAAAACCTCACTTAAATCTCACTCTTTAACTTTACTATTACAAATTAGTCATTTCAGTTGGTTCTTCTCACTAACATTGACAAAAAATCATGTTGGTATCCAACCACAGCAATGCATAATAATATCCATAAATACAAAATGCCAATTTCTACATGGTGGCCAAATATATATTTCCTAAATGTGAACAGTCTCTAGCAAAAAACGCTAATCTACAGAAACATATGCACATCTCTGGGACTTTTCTTTGTTAGCAAGAATTTATGCCAGTCTCCCTCCAAGTCCAACAGCACCAAAAGGCAAAGCCACACCATTCTGCATCTGTACAACCCTATGTGACCACCTGGTGAGTAATGGGCACACCTGGTTCTGGATGTTGAATGCCATCCCTTCCCCTCACCTTGTCCACAGCAGGTCATCCCACATTTCCAGCTCTTAATGAGAAGGTCCTGATTTGTCCTGTTCATCTTTCTCATCCTAATTCTGTTGACTTTTTTATTGCCTGGATTCAGGCATGGAGGCCATTTTTTTTATATAATTCAGTTGATAATATTGCATAGACAGATTGCAATATGCTGCATTCAAGGCTGTGTTCCTAAAACTTATACATAAAGTAACATGGATCTTTAGAAACAACATGATTAAATCAGTAAATTTACAGTTTGGGTCACTGAGGCAAAGGGTTTTTACCTGTCCCAGTCACACAGGTGTGACATGTTAAGGAGAATACCAGAGCAGGCATCTGTTGTGCAATTGTGGAGGACAGAGGTGAGGGCTCACACAGGGTTCCACATTCTTACCCTAATAACAGTGATGACAGCAGGAAACATCTTTGTGTCCTTACTTTAAAATTCACAAGTAAAGTTTCTGCTGTGATCCCTAATTTGTGCCCTATCTCCCTGAATCCCATAAGGGTGAGGTTACATCCTGAGGGTCACAGGGCAGGAGTGGAAGGAGGTATTCTGGGCTCTCTGCTCTCTTGACTCATAGGATCTCAGTCAAGATCCCAGATTCAGTGCCACAGGCCTCAGGAGGGCAGCATTCAGGGGATTTTTTCATTGGGGCTGATAACTGTGCAGGGAGTTACTCTTTAGCCTTTGGGAGCTCAGCCCTTCTGAAAACCATTCCCTGTGCTGCTGTATTGGTAAGGATCTGCAAGTTATTTCCCCATGTAAGAATCCATTGTCACTGAATTCAAAATTCACTGGCATTGTCAAAGAAACAGGAATTGGGCTTTCCTGGGATCCATGAATGGGTCCCTGAGTGGATTTCTAAGGCTGCTTTAACAAAGAATCACAAATTGGGTGGCTAAATGTGATAAAAAATATATCATATTGCAGTTCTACAGGCTAAAAACTTGATGCCTTTAGGGGAGAACCCTTCCCAACATCCTCTTATGCTCTGGTATTTTGCCCAAAATCCTGGGTCTTCAATTCCTAACTCAATCATCACATGGTGTCCTTTTTGAGTCTGTCTGTCTCCAATTAATTTCTTCTTCCAAGGGCAACAATCATGTTGGATTAGGGCCCAATATAATCCAGTTTGGCCTCATCTTAACTGACAGTATCATCAAAGAAGCTATTTCTAAATAAGGTCACTCTCACAGGACAAATGTTAGGACTTGACCATGAGTTTCTGGGAGACAAAATTCAACCTATAGCACTGATCCAACATATTGGTGTGTTAATGACTCTCCACTGACTATTTCCATTTGTAAATCTGAGGAGGGTTTGCTCCTTAAAGTATTACCTAAGGAGAAAGTCTTGAGGTTCAGGGCTCCCTCCAGACACAGCTAAGTATAGGTGATAAGTAAGTTTAGGAAACTGCTAGGGATGATAAGAATAAACTGCATGAGAGATTGTCTTGAGCAATTTCAATTCAACAATAATTACTAAAGATACATTTTATGAAAGCTCTTTCCTAAGAAGGAATGGTCACACACATTAAGTGAAACAAACTCATTCTGAATTGTAGCACACATTAGGCTGAACACAGTATCTGAATTCAATGTGTTAGATACATTTAGCTAAAACTTCAAAACTTTAGAATATCCAATAAAAATCAGCTAACAGAGGAGATAAATAGATCAGAATATTTCTTAAGCAGACTACAAGCCATCTATTTGTGTTGGGTATTTGATAATTGTGTATCTCCACTAGAGTAGAGGCACACTGACAGTATTTCCAAAGACATCCTTGTTCCTTGACTGCACTCACTCCCTTACCAGCATCTTCAGCCAGTTTTCATGGACTGGGTAAAGAAATCCCCTTACTTAGTAAAATGGAGTCCAGGAAGTGGACTGTGTTCTCCTAGGGGCCAACCAGCATCCTCCTCACAGAGGGGCCCCAGGGACAGGGAACTCCCCTCGCCCATTTGAACTTTACACACAAAATTACCTCCCACATGCAAATCATCACTTGGGTCAAATGATGAAAACACAGCACACATGGGCTTAAATTGAGGACCCTGTAAAACAGGAAAATATTGTCTGACAGTTTTGAGCATCATTCAAAGGAACATGAAACCCTTGTGGTTCTTCCTCTTTCTGGTGGCAGTTCCCAGAGTTGAGTGTCTCAGGATTTAGACATAAAGTTAATGGGGATGGCGCATCTAAGCACAGGACTCATTCTGGTTATCCTTGTCCTCAGGCATACTGTCCCACATGCAGCTGCAGGTGTCAGGCCCAGGACTGATGAAGCCCTCCCAGACCCTGTCCCTCATCTGCTCTGTCTCTGGATTCTCCATCACAACCAGTGGTTACTGCTGGGATTGGATCTGTCAGTTGTTCCCAGGGAAGGGGCTGCAGTGGTTGTCAGCAATATGCTATGAAGGTAGCACTAACTACAATCCATCCCGTAAGAGCCAACTCTCCACCTCAAAAGGCACATCCAAGAACCAGTTCTCTGTGCAGCTGAGCTCCGTGACTGCTGAGGACACAGCTCTGTATTTCTGTGCAAGGCACAGTGAGGGGAAGTCAGTGTGAGCCCAGACACAAACCTCCCCATGCAGGAGGGGGATGAGCTGCAGGGGGTGCTCATGGCCCACCCCCAGCAGAGACTCAGTTTCAAGGATGATTTGTGGGAACTGCAGATTGCTGTACTAATATAGGGTTTAAACTTCTTGCTTAAAAGCATTGAATCCCTTGGGATTTCCCACTACATCTTCTCTAAATAATGTAATTACGTTTCCAAGTTTCAAACAAAAAAATATATTTGCAATGATATTATATATTATATGACATTTTATACATACATATATTAAGGAATTTTCTTTATTTGGTTCTTCTCTATTAGACTGGAAGTATGAAAAAAATTCCATTCAACTGACACTCTGACACTGTGGTGTTAATTCTCAGGATTTAATTCTATGTCCTGGCTATACCCAGGCAAAATATAATAATAATAATAATAATAATAATAATGTTGAATTTGCATGATTGTTTAATCAACATTGGGACAGATTATTTTATAGCAGAAGGATTTTAAATATATATATATTATTTTTTAAAGATATTTAGATTACCTAAATGTTACACAAAAAATATATGGATTCCCATATGTCCCACTCCCCATACCTCCCACATTTTCCTACATAAACAACATCCTTCATTAGTGAGTCACATTTATTGCAATTGATTAACACATTTTAGGGCATTGCCACTGAGCATGGAATAGAGTTTACATTGTAGTTTATACTCTCTCCCAAACAATTCTGTAGGTTATGGTAAGGTATATAATGGCACATATCTATCATTGCAAGTTCCAAAAATGCCCCCATATTATACATCTATTTCCCATTCCTTGCTTTCAGAACCTCCAGAGGTGACTGCCTCCATGTCAATGTTCTAATTTCTTCCATTGCTAGAATCACAAGTCTATAGTAGAATACCAGTAAGTCCACTCTAGCTTATAGTTCATTCCCCAATCCTGAGGATTCTGTGATGTCGTGGCCACTCCAACTTTAATTGAGAGGGGGCTTCAAACCCATACAGATAATTAGTGGGACTCTCTTGCTTGCAGTTGTAGGCTCTCTCATTTCCTTGGTATGGTGGTTGTCCAGCTCACCTCCTTGTTATTTGTCCTAGGTCAGTCCAATAAACTGGGGAGTAGGTGTTGCAACTCTGCTGAGGTTCAGGGCCCAGCTGGCACATGGAGAGCCCAAAGATTCAAGTCTCTTAGACATACAACTACCAACTCCATTACCTAATATAGGTTCAAGTACAAGGGACAGATGAGTCATGTGTAGAGAAGCTAACTGAGTCCAACACTGTCACACTCAGGAGCACAAACTCCCAAGTAGAGTCCACTGGCAAGGCACCAAATTCCAGAGCTATCTGCTCTGACCATAGGACCTGGGTATCTCTAGAGCCCTCAGGAGGCCCATTATTTGGGGTAATATCTACTTTGGCAGTCTGTGACAGCCTGCTGAGACATGCATAAGCTTTACCTCTGGGATGTCCTCCTAACTCACTTTGAAGTCTCTAAACCATATAAACTCATTTTTATTTACCATTTCCCCATTTAATTTGAGGTCTTCTTCCAGTTGCATTGCTAGCTGGTGCTTCATAGTAATCCCTCAGTGCCAAGGAGGATCATCCCTGGGAGTCATGTCCCATGCTGGGGGGAAGGTAATGTATTTATATGCTGAGGTTGGCTTAGATAGAGGCCACATTAGAGCAACAAGGAGGCTATCAGGAGGTAACTCTTTGGCACTTTACAACACTAGGTTAAATTTCAATTTCAAGAGCAAAGGCTCATGAACATAATCATCAATATCAAGGACCCACCTATGGACTATCCTCCTTCACTAGTCATTGGCCCTGTACTTGGGGCATTGCTGTTGTTCCATTAGAGAATGTGGCAGAGCTCTCCTGGATAGGAATTCAATATTCCCTTGGTTATTGTGTGAATCTCCACCCACTGTGACAATGCTCCATTAATATGTGAACACATGAATACATTTATATATCTTATATGTATGCCCAGGTGAACTTCCTCCCATGTATCCTCCACCACTGACACCCCACACCAATGATCCTCCCCTACCCCAGTTGCAACCCTTCTGTGATCCAATGCTCCTTCAAAAATGAAGTCAATAAAATAGCCAAATACAATTAATAAGAAAATGAAATAATAATAATAGGTTTAAATATAAGAAATAAAATACATAAATACTTTTAAAGAAAACTAAAACTAAAATAAAATTTAAAAATTAGTGTGTTAAAAAATAATGAAAAATACTTAAATTTTTTTGATATTTTCCCTTCAGCACTGTAATATCTGTTGTCCTGTATGTACAGAATTATTTTCTTCCATTTATTCCCCAGTGCATTAATTTTTTTTTCATTTTGTTTTCAAAGAAATTTTAGGTCACAGTAAACTCACACACAGAATACATGGGACTCCCATATACCCAACATCCTCCCTCTTTTCCCCCTTCCTGTATCAATACCTTTTTATATGTGGAAGGTACATTTGTTACAACTAATCTAAAAATAGTGAAACATAGCTATTAACCATGGTCAATGGTTTACATTATGGTTTATATTTTACACCATACACTTCTATAAATTTTGATGATATTTAATGTGGCCTGTGTCCATCATTGCAAGATCATATAGAACACTTCTGTTGCCCTCTAAACCCCCCTGTTCCATCTATTCTATTAGTAGAATGATTTTTATCAGAATTTAAAAATTTAAGACCCACTTTCATTTCTGAGAGTGTGAGCATATATATCCTTCCTCTCTCAGGCTATTCAGTATTAGTGGTTCTCCAGCTCAGCTCTCCACCATCATGGAGAGGCCTGAGACCTCAGTGAAAAGGAGCAGAAAGAGGATACTGCCTGACATGGTCCTAGGTGCATCAACCAGGAGACCCATCTTGTTTTCTCAATCATGGGTGGGTCTTATTGAGTCTAAATACCATCGAAATCCATAACAGTCTGACTGACCCCAACAGGTCATCACACCTGATGGACTTGAAAAACCATCCACTTCTCCCTGGTGTCAGATGCATCATGGAGTTAGCGTCTCATCTGTTGTCATGAATCTTGGAACTTATTTCTGAGCTATCACCTGTAGTGAAGCTGCTGAACTCTATGGAGAGAAATAAGGAAAAAGAAATATAAGACACAGTGCATCCAAATCCTTGATTCTTTGCTGATAGCCTGGCCTCTGCCTCAGGAGGGGCTCAGTCTCACTTGCCTCACTTGTTCCCTGGAGCTGAACTCTGACTGAAATCTGCACCTATGCAGTCCCCTGGGGAGACCTGTGGCTCTAAGATGTACTGAGATATAGGAGATAGCAGCCCTGCAGGATGACACCTGGGCAGGAATTAGGTAAGACAGCAAAAGACAGGACAGGAGGGGCCTGGGATCAGTGTCCAGCAGCTTCCATTCCTGTACTGAATGGACCTGATATCCTTTCCATTGAGTGAGCTCCAGGATGTTCATCAGGTGGGTGGTTTCTAAAGAGGTATTGTATGTTATACTGGATTGTTTTAGGGGATGAAGAGACATGAATATAAAATATAATACATTTGATAGAATAATAACATGATCGGTGGGGAGTCATCATAGAGCCTTCAGAAAGACGATTGACTCAGCTCTCTCCTCCCTGAGTTTCAACTGTGTTTTTAGTATACCCTCACATTGCAAAGTCTGAGGATGTGATTTTCAGATACTCTGTGAAATAGAGAACAGTCACACAACTGTCGTTAATAAGTGTACTGTGTACATTCTGTTTTTCCAGCTGAATTCTTTTAAAATTTTTCCTTATTTTTTAATTTTTCAAAAATGTTTAACAAAATGATTTTATTAAAGCATAAATCAATCAAAAGTATACAATCAATGGTATAATCACATAATTGTGCATTCATCACTTCAATCATTTTTAGAGATTTTCATTCTAGTAATAATAATAATACTAAAAAACAAAAAACAAACAAAACTCATCATCTCTCAATCTCTCTGCTTCTGCTGTCATATATAGCAGGTATTCTGTTTCCTTTTCTCTAGTTTATTTTTATTTACATTTCATAAAAACAGTCTTATATATGTAATTTCTTTATTTTATTATAGAAGTTGTGAGCTTACAAAACAATCATGCATAATGTGCAGAAATCCCATGCATCACCCCTCTACCAACAATTTACATTGCAGAGCATTTGTTAAAGATTATGAAAGAACAGCATCAGATTTTTACCACTAACTAGGTCCAGAGCTGTACACATTCCTTTTTAATTTTTTTTAAATTTTTTAATTTTAATTTTTTAATATTGTACATTTAATAATTGAAAATATAAACAATTAAAAACTAAAAGGTAAACACAGATGAATAAATACATACATTTCTCAAGTAAATGTACTGGATACATTTAAATTTTTTTAAATCAAAGACTATGTTACACAATATATTTGATTCATAATAATGTAATCATACAGTATTTCTCCTTTTGTGTCTGGCTTGCTTCGCTCAGCATAATGTCCTCGAGGTTCATCCATGTTGTCATATGTTTATATGTCATAAAACATATTTCTTCTTGCAGCTGCATAATATT
>JAQZBX010016229.1:15571-36798 GCA_029593785.1 Cabassous unicinctus | reverse complement strand
GGCCGGCCTGCCCTCACAAGGAGGCCCCGGGAAGCAAACCCGGGGCCTCCCATATGGTAAACGGGAGCTCTATCCACTGAGCCACAACCGCTTCCACATAGCACCATTTTTTGCAAGTTAATTTTTAGCTAATTTTTAAAAATGAAAATATTTTACATAGTAAAAAAATTTAATACAAGGGAGTATGTGATGAAGATACATTTGTCTCTCACTTCAAATCCTCAACTCCTTAGTTCTTTCAGTGTACTTTCCAGAAATTTTCTAGCCATATGCAGCATCTTTCCTTGTCAACGCATATAATGCTACCTCATTCTTTTTAAAGGTTCATACTATTTTATTGTATGAATGGTTGATAATTTATTTGATCAATCCATTATTAATGGACATTTAGGTTATTTTCAGTATTTTGCAATTACAAACAAATGTGTATACATTTTTGTGCAGATAGTTTGAGTATATCTGTAAGATACATTCCTAGATGGGGAATGCCAGATCATGGGTATATATCATTTTAAATTTTTATAGATATTGTCAAAGTACCATCTTCAAAAAGGCACAATGCAAATTAGCTTTAAAAATCTCTACTTTTGGAGCCCTAGGAAAATGAAAACCAATTCTTATCTGCTGCTAAGGACTGTAGGAAAAGTGAGGTATTCTCCAAAGGGTATTTAGAATCTTACTATATAAACAATTACATCATTAAATGTCGGCAAAATTCAAGTGGCAAATGAACAGCACATATCAACTACACATCTGCTGTGTCTCAAAGGCAGATGGCCTTTTAATTTTATATCCCAAGAATTATACCCAAATCTCACTCCCTTCTTCAGATTGCTCCCCTCTGCTTTTCCACTCTCACTGAGAAAATGGTTTATTGCTCTTTTCAAATATCAAATTAATTTAAATATAAAGCACAAACTACCTTAAAAATTTTAGTCAGCAATTAAACTAAGCAGGGAGCTGGGATTAGGATTTAATCCATAAATACATATGGGACCCTGATAACTGTTTAACACTGGGGAGTGGCACGTGAGAAAATTATGTTATAGCCTGTACCCTCAAAGACCATGTACTCTAGATGAGAACCCAACATATGAAACTTCAACAATTAAAGGCCAAATGGGAAAGCGTATCTAAGTGCTAAGCTGCACAGTCTAACTGTTCATGGTTGGAAATGTAAAGAAGGAAGGGATTGCTTAGCTATGGAGCTGTCAGAGGTCTTCGATGGGACAGTGGGCATTGGGCTTGGTTCTGTGGGGCAGGAGGGAGGAGATGGAGAGGATCTGGAGCAGGTGGGATTACCCTGAGCCAGTGGGACTAAGGGAGGCCTGAGCTGGGCAGTGATAGGGAGAGGGTGTGCTGAGACTGGGTGGGGTGGGGACGCAGCAAGAGGTTGTGCTTGGTGGGACCAACATTGGGGTTGATATCCAGTGAGTGTGATGTTCTGGAAGGGATGTTTGTGGACAGAAGATGGTAGAGTGTGCAGAACCATCTTGTAGAGCCAAATGGCAACCGCTCTGGGCTCTCACATTCAGCAACTTGAATTGGAATCTTCTTAGCACCCCGTATATAAAATGTGGTCCTTCTTATTGGTCCAATACTTTGTGACTTGTCTAAACTTGTCGAGCCTTTAGAGGTTGAGGAAGCTGTTTGTGTGGATGTGTGTTCAAGAAACATGTCTTCAACTAAAGATAGGGGGTGGGGTAGAGGAGAAGGAGAGCAATGTCAGGGAGGTCGGCTGGGCAGCTCGTGCACTGCCCCAGGCATTCAGTCACATGGCCCCAGGGTGGAGATGCAGGTGCACTGAGGGCATTTCAAAGCCAGAAACTACCAGCCTTGGTGATAGTGACACATGAAGAGTCTATTCAACAATCTCATCAATATCCATTGAGGGGCTACTGCATTCAAGCTCCCCTGAGGTGCTTGAGGAGAGAGAAAAGCTGACCAAGTGAGCTCCTTCCTTCCAGGACGTACAATCTGGGCCTGCCGATGTATCAACAAAGAAACAGAAAGGCCAAACTTGATGTCCAAGTGCAACATATGTGGCCTGCTGCAGAAGTTAGAAGGAAACACAGGTCACATCTGGCTGGGGCACTTGAGGGGACCCTCGAGGTGGTGGGCTGTGAGGACACACTGGAATTCCACCTGTAGGGTTGGAGAAGGCGGGTTGGGAGGGAGGGGAGTGAGAGCACGGCCGAAGCTCATCCCAGGCACATTGGGAAAGAGCCAGTGGCTCTGCGGGGTTTGGAGAGATGGTGTATGGGGAGAGTGGAGAGGGTGGAGAGCACATCAGGCCAGAAATCTCAGTCTCTGGATTCTTAGCTGAGGAGTTTGCTGTAAATAAGGGAACAAATAAGGATCCACTAAAGGTTTGGGAGCTGGGTGTTCCGTGATGAGAGGACTTTACTGGTGAGGGGAAAGTTGTGGTGGAAATAATTACAGAAGCCAGGGAGAGAGAAGAACCTGAATGGGGAAAATGTGTTAGATTTGGAACCAGGAAGAAGGGTCTCTGGAGCTTCTGATGCTTGCTCAGAGGGACTTTCAGCTACTTCGGGGTTCTCAGAACTTGGGCAGCTGAAGAGCCAACCTTGAGAGGGTGTTTAGAATTCAGATGCTGGGGCCTGAGCCTCAGAAGCTAACTCATTGGGTCTGGGGCAGGCCCATGCATGAGAGTTTTTCAAAAGTGCTCCAGAGGATTCTTCAGCAGGGCCTCCAAGGATTGCACTTTGAGAGATTCTCCGTACCTAGTTTCTTCTTCTTTGTTTTGTTTTCTTTGATTTTTTAAATGAGCTTTATTTTCTAGAACAGTTTTAGAGTTACAAAAAAATTACAAAGATGGTACAGAGAGGTCCCATATATCCTGCACCCAGTTTCCCCTATTATTATTATTTTTCCTAAATTTGTATTGGTGGTAACATATATACAACATACAATATCCCATTTTAACCACTTGCAAGTATATAATTCGGTAGTATGAATTATATTCACAATCCATGACTGAATTTTCGTCACCCCAAACAGAAACTCATCACCCATTAAGCAATAACTCCCCATCCCACCCCCACCCCCAGCCTATCCCCTAGTAACCTTATCTGTTTCTATGAACTTACATATGCTAGTTTTTCATATAAGTAAAATCATACAATATTTGTCCCTTTGTGTTTTATTTCACTCAACATGACATCTTCAAGGTTCATCCAAGTTTCAACATGGATCAGAATTTCATTCTTTTTATGGCTGAATAATATTCCATTTTGTATGGATATACCACATTTTGTTTATCCTTTCATCTCTTGATGGGCATTTGGGTTGTTTCCACCTTTTGGCTATTGTGAATAAAGCTGCTGTTCTGAGTATAGCAAGGAGCTTTATAAAATGACAGCTTCTCCCAAAATGAGAGAGGTACATCAGACCAAAGAATGACTTGGACAAGTCCATTCTGGCCAGTAAATGAGTGTTTGAGTTTGTTTGTTTGTTTGCTTGTTTGTTTGTTTGTTTTTGAGGTACTGGGGCTGGGGATTGAACCCAGGACCTCACATGAGGGAAGCCGGCGCTCAACCACTGAGCCACATCGGCAACCCTCAGTTGGTTTTTTCCATTTGTTTTGCTTGTTGTTTTTTTTTTTTTTTTTTTTTAGGAGGCACTGGGAACTGAACCCAGGACTTCCCATGTGGGAAGCAGGTGCTCAACTGCTTGAGCCACATGACCTCTCTGAATGCTTATTAGGGGGCTTTTGTGGGGTCCTTATTCTTGGCGGTGGGAGGAGAGATGACAGTTCTGAGCCGATCATCTGCACTCACTGCAAAACGAGAGTGGTCTTTTATAATGCATGTTTATATGCAGATGGGGAAGGAAAGTGAGGGGTAGCAGGACTTCTAAAGAATACATTCCTACAAGATTTACTGGTCAGTTGGGAGTTCACAACTGGTTCCTGAAGTTTGCCTTTTAATTATTTAGGAATGGAATGTTGTTGTGACTGGAAGGGGAAAGAACTGGAAGGGCTGGGGGAGAAAATGCAAAATCATATATGCCGCAGCTACTATGAATATTGAGTACAAATATCTGTTTGAGTCCCTGCTTTCATTTCTTTGGGGCATATACTAAGAAGTGGGATTACTGGGTCCTATGGTAATTCTATACTTAACTTTCTGAGAAATTGCCAAACTGTTTTCCACAGCGGCTGCACCTTTTTATATTCCCACAAACAATGTATAAGTGTTCCTATTTCTCTGCATCCTTGCCAACAATTGTTATTTCTATTTTTTCAAATAACAGGCAATGGATTCTAAGACTTTACACCAAAAGTACAAGGAGCAAAAGAAAGTTTAGATATCAAAATTTAAAACTTTTGTGCTTGCACATTATCAAGAAAATAAAAAGGGAGACAATATTTGGGAATCATATATTTGATAACATCGAAAGAATTACTACAACTCAACAACAAAATGACAAACAATTCAATTAATAAACGGGCTAAGGACTCAAATAGACATTTTTCTAAAGAAGATATATAAATGATCAATAAACATATGAGAAGATTCTCAACATCATTAGACGTTAGGGAAATGTGAATCAAACCACAATGAGATACCACTTCACACCCACTACAATGGCTAGCTTTAAATAAAATGGAAAATTCTAAGTTTGCCTAGTATATTTATCTGTGAAATGAGTGTGGTTTGAAAATAGGCTTTCATAAACCACTTTTTTTTCAAGGAGGAAGGGGATAGAGGAAAAGGCAAGTGTCAGTGAGGAAACACTCCTGAATCTCTGGATATCTCTTCAGATACATAAGTGTACATCTACTGAATGAATTTTCACCACAACTTCCAATAGGAACTGTGGCCTACAGATGATGTCTTGTGAGATCATTAAATAAGGGTTGCTTGATTTATCACATTTTCAATTTATGTGTTTTTTTTTTCAATCCCAGCCTGATTTTGTCAACATCTTGTAATTTTAGGCTGGTTCTTTTGCCGTCTTCCACTGGGAAGAGCCCAGTGTTTGGGGGTACTGTTTCATAACAGCACTTCCCATCAGTATTTGAATGTTTTCCAAGAGGATGCTTGTCCTTAAACCTGAAAATGGACTTGAGAGAGGCACAGCAACCACTCAGAGATGAAAGATAAGTGCAGGGGGAGAAAAACCTTTGAATTAAAAAGAGAGTTAGCTATTTCATATTTCATAGGAAAGCAGCATTTATTTTTACCTCAATCTGCTCCTGCATAATTTTAGTCTATTTTTCTAATTATGGTAGCAGAACAAGAAGAGTCCAGACTGCTGTTAGCATTCTCATTGCTTTCCTCAAGGGAAAAAAATGGCAGTCAGTATCTATGCCAGAGAAAAGTAAAACAAAGATGGGATGTGAATTTCTTTGTGTGAGTTATCTTTGGCACATTTCTTTCCCTCTTCTTCCCAAAGTCATAAAAAATGTGTCACTCAGGACCAATTACAAGGATTTGGATGAGAAGTTTCAAGGTTACAGTTGGTATCAATCAATAGTGCAGTTTGTCCACCAATAGATTTTGAAATGCTCTTCAAATGTGGCTGCATGTAACGGCAGCCAAATGGTTAGAAAATGACATTTTCTTATGCAAGCCTGCCTGTGTTTGAAAGACTGAACTTCAGATCACTGAAAACCAGATTTCCCCTATATTGGTTGAATTAAAGGCTGTCAGTTTGGCAAGGAGAAACTGCGTATGGTACACATTTAGATACTTTCCCATAAAGGTTTCACCACTGATGTTGAACAGATCTGTCTCATAATGAGTCCTTTGGAGAAGGGAAGGGGTTGGGAGAACAGGAAGGGAAAATAGGGAGTCAGAACCCAGTAAGGAACTAGGGACAAGACCATGGCAAGTATCTCGTCCCCTTGGCAGCATGCCTACAAGGTCAGGCTCAATGAAGACCGATCCCATGTCTTCTCTGGAGTTGGGTGAGAAGGGCTGCTTGGGAAGGCAATAAACCTTGCTGGACAAAAACTGTCCTTGGAGCTTTCCCAATCCTTTTGCCCTGTCTCTAGAAGGTCTTCAATGAAGTCAGACTGTCCCTGTCCCTCAGCTCTCACCCTGGGAAGGGGCCACTTTGTTTTTCGCCTTTGGACCTCCTTCTGCAGTTAGCTTTCCAGGTGTAGGAGGAGAGTGGGCTGTTTTTTCACTACCGGCCAGAAGGACAAAGGGCAGGTCTGTCATCCTGGCCCTGGAAGGCGTGTGGCTCTACCTGGTAGAGCTGAAAGGAGAAGAAAGAGAGGCTGAGTCTGCCCTTCAAGACAGATCTCCAAATGTTACTCATTTACACGCGCTCATTTCTTTTCTTTTCCAGGCTCACTTGTGGAGAGAATGGTCTCTCCCTTGCGGCCCCTCTCCTCTCCTGGTTGGGTGACTTCATGCGAGTCCCCATGCTCTCTGTCTGTTGATTTTCTCCTGTGTAATTGTCTCTGATTCATCCTCGGGCTCTGAAATCAGTTGCATTGCTAACACGTATTTTGTTTCTAATGACAAATGAATGCGACATTTTGTCAAAGAAGAGAGTCAGAAGGCAGAAACCAAGAATCAGCGAATACTTTTAAAACAATATTAAAATGGCTAATAAGTGTGAATGAATTTGCAAATGGCAAAATCGTTTGCCTTTTACCAACATGCCTGCATTTCAGATATTTTGCATTTTCCTGGCTCCTACTTTAGGTGTAAGGAGTAGCCACTAATTGGAGTCTAAAAAAATGATGTTTGCTAATATTCTCCTTGGTTCTCCTCCCTATACAAACCCAGAGAGAGAGAGAGAGAGAGAGAGACAGACAGAGACAGAGACATAGACAGAGACAGAGACAGAAAGACAGAGAGAGAGAAAGAGAGAGAGAAAGACAGTGACAGAGAGAGACAGAGAGACAGAGAAAGACAGAGAGACAGAGAAAGACAGAGAGACAGAGAGACAGAGAGACAGAGATAGAGAGAGAGAGAGAGAAAGACGGAGAAACAGAGAGAGAGAGAGAGAGAGATTGTTTTAGAGCCAGAGTTTCAGAAGTACAATGTAAAATCATGGCTTTTGCGTGATGGGCAAATCATTTTACCTTTTTAAGAGCTGGAATAATTTAAGATAAAATTTTAACCACTATACCTGCAACAGAGCAGACAGGGCTGAACGTTTCCTGAGTAAACTCTGCATTTCTTTCTTTTATGACTAATCCATTCCCCTCACTGAGGCATCCGTTTAAATCACGGACTTGCAATAAAATATCAGAACTGACTGCCTCAGCCCTCTTTGCATGGAGAGAATGAGCAACGACTGGTGGAGAGGGCCTCCGCCCCTGCGTTCCTACATCTTGCAATTCGGAGTTGCCTAGGTATCTGTACTGCCTGTCATTGCCATGGAACCTTGAAATGGAGCACTTGACCTTTCCAGTGTCGTCTCTGTTTGCTCAGCTGTTGGTCTACATTATGAGAATGAACTGGTTCCTATTTCTGGCTCCTTCTTGGTGCAGTCCATGGACTCCTCTTGGGTAAACCTTTACTTTCCCACAAGGAGAGCGCCGATGCTCTCATCGCCCCATGCCTCCACCCTCTTTTCCATTTTGAACTTGGTGCATTTTCATTTTCATTCTCCTACTTTAAAACATGTATATGATTCCCTTAAGGAAAATCTTTTAAGTTTCTCATATAACAGCTATTTTTCCCTATTTCTCACTCTCTATGTAATAGTTGTGAACTGGATATTTATGAAGGTGCAGCTAAGCACCAAATAGAACCCAGCAGTGAGAACATCTGGCATTCTGGATTGCCGTGATTAGTCAATTACCTGAGGGCTGGCATTAAACTCTACAAAAATGTTTCCTTGGCATTAGTGATATGTGGGTTCTGATATATGTTATATGGCTGTACTGGGGATATAAGTATTTTTCATGGGAAAGGACACACACCATATTATAAGTACACATAAACTGCTTTGCTGTATTTAGTAATCTCCTATGTGTGATAGGCTCCCTTGAAGAATTTTATAATTACAGGTGAGTGTCAGGGACATGGGAATCACCTTTAGACACACGCATATTTTGGAGAAGCAGTAATAATGGAGCTCGCAGCTCTGAGAAGGGAAAAACATAGACTCTCCTGGGCATTTTGACAGACCGAAAAACCTTTCACTAACTTTTTTTTTCACACCAGCTGTGATGAGGCTTGTGTCTGGCAGTAAGCGTCGGTATTTAACCAAAAGCACACTCTCCTGTATCTTGATGTGGGTTTCCCTGAGAGAAGAATTCAAGGGCTAGTTGTTTTCGTTAGGAGGCGACTCCAAGAACCCCCTGGAGGGAAGTGGGGAGGCAAAACCGGAAAGGAAAGGAAATCAAAAGAGCAGGCGGTGGGGAGCAGATGTGGCTCAATCGGTTGAGCTCCTGTTTCCCACATGAGAGGTCCCGGGTTTGGTTCCTGGTGCCTCCTAAAAAGCACAAAAACAAACAACAAGCAAAACAAATGAAAAAAACAACTCAGGGAAGCCGATGTGGCTTAATGATTGAGCGCTGGCTTCCCACATGTGAGGTCCCAAGTTCAACTTCCAACCCCCAGTACCTAAAAAAAAAAAAAAAAGAGCAGGTGTTATCCAACCAGTTTCCACTGGGAGCTCCTACTTTCGTACCCATGGGGAGGGGGAGTTGGGGGACCACTACATGGCTCAGTTACTCCATCTGGGGGAGGCAGTTGGGGTGTCGCCCACCCAATCCCCACCCAGCACTGTTGAGGGCTGTTCTGGGGCCTTTGTCCTTTGGCACTTCTGATTGGACATTGCTGACTTGTTTTGTGGTGAAAGAGGATTCTCCCCTGCCAAGCCTCAGGTGTTGTCTTCAGGGTGTCGGGGTGACACCCAGGAAGCTGGGGGCACTGGGCAGCACCCACCATAGGATCAATTAGCAGAACCCACACTTTGAGCTTAGCCAGACTCTGGGCACTCTGAGGCCACAGGAGAGAAATGGCCCAAGTCTTCTGTCCAAGGAGCTTACATTCCAGCTGAGACGCCAAGACCAAAGCTCATGGTGGACCTCGGCAAATAGCCAGGAGACTGTGTAACTGAGTAGTAAGCCATGAGATGCTGCTGCCTGTGAATGCTGAGAATGAGGTTTCCCATTTTTATTTCGAGTGCTGCAGCTTCCCGCCTGGTTGTTCCAACTCTGTTTTTTTTTTTTTTTTTAAGGAGGTAGCGGGGATTGAACGCAGAACCTTGTACATGGGAAGCAGGTGCTCAACCACTGAGCTACCTCTGCTCCCCTCTTCTATCTCTTTTTATGGTTGAGTCTTAGGTCCCTGCATTCCAGCTGCAGATGCTCCCTGGGGCAGGCCCTGTTCACGTGGGCAACCGCACACCTGCCCATATGTGGCCATCCTGAGAAGTCCACGAGGACTTCCCACCTGAGGACCTGGTGGCCACATTGCAATTCCTGAGAATTCCCTTTGGGCTCCTCACCAAGCTCTGCCTGTGCTGCTGGACGTAGCATATCACTCCTCAACTTGCAGAACACAGACCAGTAGTGTCAGCAGCACCTAGGGGCTGGCTGGAACTACGCAACCTCAGGCCCCAACCTAGACTTCCTAGTGCATTAGAATCTGCATCTGAACAAGATTTCCCAGTGATTCCTGCTGAGCCAACTCTGGAGCAGTGGTTTCTCAACCCTGGTGACACATCAGACCATGGGGTTTAGGGACTGGAGGAAGATTTTACAAATCGCCAAGGCTCTAAATTCTAAGTGTGTACCTTGGGGCAGGGCTTAGGCATTAAAGGATACTTATCAAAAGCTGCCTGGGTGATTTTAGGGTGCACCCAGGATGAAAGTCCCAGCGGTAGGGCGACTCTTGGGCTGGCCTTGTTTGAGGAAGAAGGCTTCTACCTGGGACATCTTTCTTTTTAATGACTGGATTCCCTACCGACATTCCTCCAAGACCAAAGCCATTTTTCTGAAGGGTGCTGTGGTCACATGTTGCTTTTGAAAGGCTGTCTCTGGACCTGGGGACTTGATTAGTTCGGGGCTGGTGTGCACCCAATCACCAGCTCTCGGGGCTCAGAAGCGTTCCTCCCCTGCCCACCTGAGCAGGTGTCCTTCCATTAGCAACTTTGGGAATTAGGATTGAAACTGTCCTACCACATCTCGACACTAGAGTGACTCCAGGTTACTGACTGGGGTCATTGGACAGGCGACGGTGCCGTTAACTCACCATTCTCTGTCACTTTAGTAATGATGATAAATAATAATAGCATCTAACACTTATCACACAATTATTACGTGCTAGGCACTATTCTAAGAAGTCCAGTGTGTTAACTAATGAAAGCCTCACAACCACCCTGTGAGGTGTGTCCTATTGTTTTCTCCATTAGGTGTTGGAGGGCACGGAAGCACAGAGAAGTTAAGTGATTTGTTCAAGGACACACAGCTGTCTGTGGCAGAGTTAGCCTCGGAATCTAACTATGATGCTATTTTTGAACAAAGTTCTTAAGGACAAAGTGAGAAGACCTCAGTGAATATACGTAGCCAGGCAGGTCACAATATGTGGCTCATTTGCTGAATGCAGCTTGACTCTGCAGAGCACGGCACTTTGGTTTTTAATAGTTACATTCCTTTGCATGGCTAGGTCAGCCGGTCCCCATCTGGATTTGTCAGTGTCTGGAATTGGCTTTGGGCAAGTGAGTGGTGAACAGATCCTGGAGGCAAACCAGCAGTTAAGGAGAGGGTTGAAGAGGCTGAGAAATCCACAAAGAGAGACTCCAAGGCACTCTCCACCATGCTAGGGGCTGCTCCACAGCCCTCAGAGCTCTTGCCCCAGATTTTTCTGGAAAGCTGCCATGGGAACGTCTTGCCCTTCGTGCTTCTTCCCTGCGTCAGTTGCCGGGATGCTTTCTGGTATGACCAAGTTCTTCCACCTGCCCCCAGTCCTGCTGGGTTCTACCTCCTTCTGCTCCAGGCTTTTCCAACTTACCAGTTTTAAGTCACTGGCTCAATGCCCTCTTCTTGAACTGATGTACCAGATTTCACTGCCTGTACACCTTTTCTGATCCATCGTGAACTTAACATCTCTAGAGCTCACCTTTACATCGGAAAACATGCTTTCTTACAGGAAAATAAGCGCTCTACCTGGAGCATGGTTGCATTACTAGATTTCTAAGATTGCAGAAAGACAGTAACATGAAAACAACCACCACGCCCCAGGAGTGTTTTTTGTAACAACTGTGATAGTCAGTCAATTGAGTAAAAGTGTTGCGAGGGGTCTAAACACAGAAAACAATTATTGCAGGTAACAGCAAGCCGCCCCGAGGCTCAGAGTAACAGGGAGGTGCCTGTCACCTGGCCTTCTTTAGTTGCTCACCTCCTACCTGACACACAGGCCTCAGTTTACCACCATCTCCCCAGGGAAACCTCTGTCTGGATGCTTCTTGTCTTGTGCACGCTCTCCCTCTGCAGCGTTTAACCCCGTTTCACGTCAACCACCTGTGGCGTCACCCCCTTACCTCTGTCTCCCTCGTCAGGTGGTACATCGCCAGCGAGCAGTAACCCGTCTGCACAATCCCTGCTGGGCCCATGTGTTTGGCTTTTGGTTCAATCCCCAGGACCTCCTGAAAAAAAAAAGTGAATTAAATAAAAATTTCAGAGTCTCTGCTCACTCTTCTCTCCCAAACCCGTTGGAAGGGAAAATTTTCCACCCATCACTGCCGCTGCAGCTATGTTTTATGTGTCATTCCCCTTCCCATCTCCCTCCCACCACGGGCCCCTGGGAGAGGGGAGCCCAGGGTGTAGACAGGGCCCGGGGCACACGGCCCTGGTGAACCTGCTGCAGAGTATGAGCAGTGTGCAGCAGATTCCCTGAGCTAGCCTTGGGAATCGGGGAGCATGAGGCGGGCGGAGGCAGCAGAAGCTGAAACAGAAAGTTCATGAAATACATGGAAAGACCATAACTGGCTTATTCTTTGTACCCACACATGCAAAACAGAAACAAAATCTGCATTTTCCTTTTGATTGACAGCTTTTTGATCACTTTACTTTTTGAGCGAATCAGAGCTTCTTAGTGTACCTTCCTTCGAGAAGGTAGGTGCAGTAAATCCTGCCAACTGGGGCTGCACGCGGAGGCTGGTGTGATGAGTGGGTGGCTTTCCCAAGGCCTGATGAGGTCCTGAGGGGTGCTCGGGCCGTTGGGAAGGTTTGAGGGTCCCACATGATCCGACTTTTGTGCCTTCCTGGTCTCTTCCACTCCGAATACATGGTGCCAAAGCCTGAGTTTACAGAGCTGACCTTCTGGAAATCATCCCATGATTAAAATGCTTGGCCTCTGTCTGACTTTAGTTGCCCCATTTACAATAAGCAAAGAACCCCAGCCTTCCCTCCCATCCCAGCGATGGGCTGGGGATGGATGTGAGCCTGGGAGCGAGGCCCACTGGGTGCCTCCTAGGCCGGGGCTAGGAGAGGAAGGCGCAATCCCAGGCACCACGGCGCACTCAAGCCCACCCCACCTGGGACAGCCCCCTTGGAGAGAAGATGAGCGCTGTTGTTTAAGAAGATTCGTGCTTGTGAGAAGACTGGCCAGAATGCCGCAGTGTCATGGATCGGAGTGGCTTTCCTAAGTCGTTACAAAGAGTGGCAGCAGGTTGACAGAACACACAGCATGCTCACTGTTGTTATGTCCTCCTAAGGCTTTCTTTTTCCTTTGAAATAGACCAAAGGCCTCCATTTCACTGGTTTGCCTGAATTCGGGGCCCGCTCACACCACTCCCGGAGGGGGCATGGAAATCGTGGTCATATCAAGGGTCAGTGAACTATGGCTTGCAATGTTTTGCAGAGATATTGCATTTACTACAATGCCACAGACACAGCCTTATTATTTCATCTGCCTCCAGCCGTGCGAACAAGGAGGACACCTCATAGGTTTGTTTATTTGTCCCCGTTTTATGAATCCACTAGGCCATTTGGGCCTCTGACCTGCAAGGCTCTGACTTTTCTCATCCCTGATAGTTTAAAGCAAAGCGTGCCTATTTCTTTTATTAAAAAATAGGAAATAGATCATACATACAAAAGAGTATATAAAACGTATGCTCAGTTTAAGGAAGGATAAGATAGACATCAATGTAGCTGTCCGTTTGGTCAGGATACAGACTGTTCCCAGCATTTAGGAAGTTTCCTGGTACACCTTTCTTACCCCACCTGGGAGTATCGCCAGCCTGCGTTTTGTGTTCACCAATCATTGCTTTTCGTCACGGTAGGACCAACTGTGCCCATATTCCTGAACAATACATCTGGTTTTGCCTTCTTTTGAATTTTATGTAAATGGAATCAAACTGCATGTATTCCTCTGGGATTTTCTCCTTTTACTTAGCATTCACCGATGTAGCGCTAAATTGTGAATACACCACAATTTATTCATTCTGCTCTTGACAAACATGTGGGTCATTTCTAGAATTTTGTTAGTATGACAAGAGTACTGAGACTCTTGTGTGTCTCCTGGTGCATAAGTGTAAGGATTTCTCCAGGGTTTACACCTAGGAGTGGAATTTCTGGATCTTGGGAGAAATACAGCATGAGCCATGCTCAAATGTTTCCAAAGAGGTTGAACTTTCACTAGTAGTAGGTGAATATTGCCTGTTTCATCTGTATCTTCATCAAAACTCGGAATTGTCCATCTGATAGTGTGAAATGGTAATCTAACTCTGTCATTATTTTTCTAATTATCTGTGAAGTAGGACATTTTTGCTCATTAGACATTTTCATAGGGAGCAGGTGTAGCTCGGTGGTTGAGCACCTGCTTCCCATGTACAAGGTCCAGAGTTCAATCCCTGGTACATCCTAAAAAAAAAAAAAGACATTTGCATTTTCTATTCTGTAAAATACCTGTTTTTGTCTTTTGCTCATATCTCTTTCCTTTTCATTTGCCTCTTTTCTTATTAATTTTTTATCAGTCTGTTACATGTTCATATACTTATCTTGTCAGTTTTAAGTTTTGTCATACCTCTATTTGGTATCTTATATTTTCACTCCTCTTTTGATTACATCATTTGATGAACAGAAATTCTCTTTTTCTTTTTGGCTTGATCACACAGTTGTTTGCTTAAGATATTCTGTCTAGAGGTCCTAAATTCATATGTCTTCTAAAATTTCTATCATTTTCCCTATTGTGTTTAATAAAACCCACCAGAATTTATATAGTTGTGCCATGTGGGAGGAAGACAGGCAATTTAATTTTTTATCATATGGGATGCTGTGCCTACATCATTTATTGAGTTGTCTATTCTTTCCCATGTGATAAATCAAATGTGATAAATCAAATCTCCATACATGCATGGGCAATTTCTGAGCATACTATTCTATTCCATCGATCTCTTTCCCATGCCCCATACCAAGATTCACTGTCTTAATTACTATAGCTTCATAAGAAGTGTGATGTCCTCAAAACATTAATTCATAATTAATGAACCCTTGCAAGTGGTTCTTCAGGATTATCCTGGTTATTCCTAGCCCTTTATGTATCCATAGACACATAGAATTAGCTCATCCAGTTCCATAAAATATCCATTTGGGAATTCTTTTGATGTTTCACCATAGTGTTTAATAAGAACAACAACTTATGTTCAATGTTGAACACATTTTTTTTAATTTTAGAAAAATTAATTTATTGTGCTTTTGGGGATTATAATGGTAATACATGTTTAGTGTTGAAAAATTGAAAAACGCAGAAAATATAAGGGAATTAAAAATTACCCTACCAACCAAAGGCATTTAAAAATATCTCTAATATCTTTCTCTATATATTTCTTCAACCATATGTGTATTAAACAAAATTGAGATTGCTTATGTATATTTCACTTAGTATGTTGTCTTTTCACTTTGAGTAATTCATGAACATTTCCCTATGTCTTTAATAGTCTTCAAAACATTATTTTTAGTGACTGCATCATAGTCTATAATCTAGGAATATACCATAATCCATTTGGAGTTTTGAATGGTATCACATTGAATATAAGAATCAATTTAGGGAAAATTAATATTTTTACTATTTGAGGCTTCTCTATGTATAGCTTACATTTATTCTTGAGAAATATATTTGTGTGTGTGTAAAACTATTGTGATAGCAAATTTACCATATAATATTTAAAATTATTCTACTTTTCCAATTTAAAAAACTTTAAAATTTAGTTTCCTTAATAAACTAAGCTCACCTATTAATTTTAATCATTCCCCTGTAGATTCTTTTGAGTTTTTAATGTAGACAATTATATGAACTATAAATGATGACAGTTTTGTTTTCTTCCACTCCAATTCCTCTGTGTCTGTGAGCGTTTTAATCTCACTGTGCTAACTAGGACCTCCAGCACAATGCTGAGTAGTAGTAGTGACAGTGACATTCTTAATTTGCTCCTGCCATAAAATAGAATAATTTTAATCTTTCACCATGAAAGATGTGATTTTATAGGTTTTTAAAACTACACTTTATTAGAGTAACGAAATTCCCTTTTAATCCTAAATTTCAAAGATTATTTTTGTCATGAATAAATGTTGCATTTCTATTATTAATAATTTGCATCTACAGAGATGGTCAGATAGTATTAATCCTTTAAGCTGTTAATGGGGCAAATTGCATTCATCTATTAAGCCAACCTTGCATTCCTGGCATAAACCCAGGAAAACATAGTAGATAGTCATTTTTGCACATTGCAGTATAGAAAGATCCAGACCCTGGGTAGGTCCCCCTCCTGCTTCTTCTTTTCATAATAAAACCCATGTCTCAGTGTTGTTATCAGGCCATGATCTTTTAATTGAATAAGCATTAGTTTCCTTCTCATTTATCACCCTCTAATTCTGCCTCTTCTTTTGATAAAAAAAAATAATTCATTAAAATTTTTACATGGTATTACAAATACATGAATTTGTTATATTGTTATTATTACCATTATTCTGGATGCATGTCCAGGATGCATGTCCATGTTCTTGGTTCTTCCTATGTTTTTTGTTAGTTTATTTATTTATTTGCATATTTCTATCAACTATGTCAGAAAAAGACAAAGTTGTTTTCCTAATATCTCTACTGAAAATGGTTTTATAAGATCTTTCTCATGTGAAGAGGGATCAAAGAGTATGAAGCCATAAATGTATGGAAAATAAGTATTATAGAGGTGGGTCAAACAGTTAAGTAACAATAGTAACAATAATTATTAATGAAGGCTAATGTTAATAATTATTTTTCTGGATGCTTTTTTAAATTTGCAATTTGTTTTCATTTCTTTTCTCATTCTAAATAGATATGTATTTTTCAGTAATTATTTTAATTGAGGTAAAATTCACATAATATAAATTAGCTATTTAAAGTGAACAATTAGTGGAATTTAGTACATTCATAATGTTATACTACCTCTATCTAATGGTTTCATTACTCTTAAAGAAAACCCCATATCCATTAAGCAGTTGCTTTCAAGTTCCCCCTTTACCTAGCTTTCTGTCTCTTATAGATTTGCCTATTCTGGATATTTAATATAGATGTAATCATACAATATGTGACCTTTTGTGTTTGGCTTCTTTCACTTGGCATGTATTTTTGAGGTTCATCCATGTGGAAATCGGGCCATTCCTACATTTTAGCTGTTGTGAATAATGTCACTATGAACATGTGTCTACATGTATTTCTTTGAACACCTGTTCTTTGGGGTATATACCTAGAAGTGGAGGTATTTGCTTTTGAACCAATTTCATATTATTTTTCATAAAGAGTGCTCTGATATTTTATTTTATAAGCTTCAGGTCTTTAAACAGGGATAATGATACCATCCTGATACAATTTGAAAATAGCAAGAAAATCACTGGTGTGACCTGAATCTTTCCATATTCTGTGATTGAGTATAAGCAATCACAATTAGGCTTCACCTATTTTCCCTTTCTTCCTACACTCCCAAACCTTCAATTCATAACAACAGAGTAAAAAACCAATGCTGTCCCAACCAAACACCATGCACATGCTCGGCATTTTTCATGGAGTTTACGTATTTTGGAGCCCAATGCCTTGTGAGGTAGGTATCCTTATAGATGAGGAAACCAGGCTTAAAAAAGGGTGATAACTTGGCCACATCAAGCAAAATGGTGCCACATGGGACCATTCTCCTTCTGCTCTACCAGGTAGCTTCCTTCAGTATTACTTGGGCATAGTCAATGCATGGTGGCAACACACTTAGACCGTGGGAAGTCTAAATTCCCAATGTAAAATTGCATATATCTCCCACTTGTATGCCAAATTGCAATGTAATTAGATCAAATATGCCCCCTTCCTTCCTCCCCTGCCCCCACCTTTAGGCAAAGAACATGGATATATTCCAAGAAGGCTCTCTTGCCATTTCTTTTTGGGAGCAACGGAACATCTTACTGCTTAACTATTGGGAAGGTCGACTGTGAGCATTGCTGTGAATCCTCCTGCTCTTAGGTACTTATTTAAACACTCCAGCTAATGCTCACCTTTCTTGAAAGCACTAATGGTGAAGAGGAGAAGGCTGATGAGGGGAGATTGGTCAGCCTAAGTCTTTTTTCTCAGGACCACTCTCTCATCCTCGTTTCTCCATTGTAGAAACTCATTTAATCTGGAGAATCGATTTCCTCTGAAAACAGAAGATAAACTCCTGGTTCTTTCACAGGAATCTAGGTGGACTCATGTGGTTAGTTTGTAAGGCACTTTGAGCTTCTTGGATAAAAGTTGTTTTGTCATTTCTGACATTCAAGAATTATTATCTTGGCATCCTATTTTTCTCAAACCCGACATTCAACCATTCTTCCTATTTGCCACATCTTTGCAAAAGAGACTTCAAGAACTGAGAGAAAGGAAAGCGTTGAGGAGGTTGAGAATACCTCCTCGGTGGGGTGGGGGAGGTGGGAGAGTGACATCATCCCCTTATTAGTGAAAGGTGAATCTCTGTACACAGGGATGACCTTGCTGTCTACTGCTGTGGCTGGCTCTGCTGGGTGGGTCTCCTGCTGTCCCTGTTTGGAATCTCATTCCTTGGATCGTAAAGAGTTTGTGGTCCTTTGTAGCCATCTATTTAAATGTTTATATCTCCTGGAGGAAATAACTTAAGCTGTTATCAATAAATACTGTGATCAATTTATTCCATTCACTTTTTAAAAAGTGTATTCAGCAACCACTAAGTGCCAAACCCAGAGCACTGGGGATATTTTTAAAAAGGAGGGGGAAGCGGGAGTGGCTCAGTCGATAGAGCCCCCGTTTACCATGTGTGAGGCCCCGGGTTCGCTTCCCGAGGCCTCCTTGTGAGGGCCGCGCGCGAGGGGCTGATGCAGCGGGACCTCACAGCAAGTGGAAGATAAGCAGACACAGAGAAGACACACAGCGAATGGACACAGCAAGCACAAGCAGCAAGGGGGGGATAAATAAATAAATAAATAAATCTTAAAAAAAAAAAAAAGGAGGGAAACAGAGTCTTCTCACTAAAGGACCTTGTGGACTGGAGCAGTACATATAAGAAACCTGTGATTCCAGCAATGTGATCGGTGTCCACACACACACAATTTCTATAGAAAACACAGAGGAGGGACTTCTTAGTGACCAGTCCACACCTCAGCAGGCAGGGTTGACCTGCCGGCCGTCTGAGAATATGAACGGGTAAGAGAGAACAAGATGGCAGCAAGGAGCAAGACAGGGTCTCTGGTGGGTGACGTTAGAGACAACACTACAGAATCTGGAAAGCAATCAGAAATATCATCTGGAGAATGCACACTCAGTGGAAAGCCGTGTACCCTCTCTGGTCCTTAATTGCCCCACTAGTTCAGGCAACTGTCTCTCTACAGTCCCTGGCCACTTTCCCAATGTGGATTTGGTGCCCTTCTACCACCTCCTGTGGTCTCATCCCTGCCTCCAAACGGATCTGATTTTTCGAAGGGCTAATTTTTCAGGGTCACTTTGTACAGAGCAGATTGAGGGCTTGGACCATTCTCCATGAATGGAGAAGTATTATGGCCTGCAAAGGGCCCCCTTTGCAGCAATGGGTGCCCGCCACCCCTTGCTGGGAATCGCAGCTGCTAGACTTCAGCGGCCTTGTTAGACACACTGACTCACCTTGAGTGGGGAATTGTTTTGTTTCTCTCTGTGTAGCACTTCCCCGTTGTAAAAATTTCTTTTTGTCTGACCCATTCTTCCTTAAGCCATTACTTAAGAGAGAGCAGTGTGAATATGAATAACGCAAGCAGAGCGGAAACCTTGTGATGGCGAGAAGCCAAGCTGCCTAGGCCCGCTCAGCCCGGAGCTTGGCGATCCTGCTGGGGAACGCGAGAGTGCCTTGTCCTCCCATGCTTTGATTTAAGAAACAATTGAGGAGATAGCTGAGTGAGAGCAGAATCAAAACTTGCAATATGTGTTCTTTCCTCTTTTGACTGCTTTTCTCAATGTTGAATGGATGAGAGAAGAAATACCCACTGAGCATTTGAGATTCCTTTTCTCAGTCAGCCAAATACGAAACCATTTACTGAGTCCAAGAATTGGAGCTTAAATGAGGATGCCAAAACTTTGAAAATCAAAATCTGCAAAGGCAATTTCTGATCTTAAATTAGTGCCGTAATTCACGAGGACAATTCTAACCGGTCTATAGGCTGCATTGCACAGCTGTGATATTTTAGGAACTTTGAAATTCTTTTGCGGGTCGCCATTTTGTGTCTCTGACTAAAACTGTGTGAAACTAGTTCAGACAAAACACGGATACTATCATTTGATTAGTTTATTGGGCCTTGAGGCGAGTTAGGAATCTGATCTGTTGACTGTCAATCGGCTGCCTCTGATCCCTCATCTTGAACCATGAGATGAGAAAGTTACTTCAGAGGGAAAGTTGGTGTGGGGGAGGGGAGGAGCAAGAGAATGAACCTTTATTAAGCATTCTCAGTGCTTGGCAATAGGTGCTTAACATATAGAACTTTACATAATCCTCACAACAACGCTGAGGTGTATCATCTCCATTTCACTGACAGTCAGATAAGTTGAGTAACTTCCTTGTGATTGACTGGGGACTCCCTGAAGCTGTCCTATTTTAACATGGTGGAGATGGGAGCAGGAGAGTTGGCTAGGAGCCTGCTTCCCATGAGCCCCCCAGGTGAAAACTGGCATACGAGTAAAATCTCATAAAGCTTCATCATCCAATTACAGGGAGAGCCCATGACAAAGCCTTGCTGCTCACTGCAGGGCCCCAGGTTAACCTCACTGCTTGGGCCAGTGTTTTCCAAGTTCTTCTTTCCTTGTGTCTTGAACACTGGCATCTGCTGGAGTAGACTTCTGGCAGCTGCCATGCAGCTCTGAGTGCTAGAGAGGCAAGAACTGGGCTCAGAACCTAAGAATGTGAATATGGAAACCAGGCAAGGTGAGGTGCAGGAGCCCCGTGGTATGGGGTCTGCAGTAGGCTTTGCTCGCTGTTCCAAGTCTGCCCTTCACTGTTGCTACGCTGTGAAGTGGCTTTGAAGTACTTTGTGATACTTACATTTTAAACCCTGCTCTAGGGGTCATTGGGGTTTCGAAATCAGCACATTCAAAGGGTGCCTTCATTAAATAAGCAAATATTGATCACCTTCAGGTCCTGTGTTGGACTTGGGTGTTAAATGTTTCCTAAGACATAGTCCCTGTGCTAGAGTCTGGTGGAGTTCTATAGTAGAGGCATGAGCACAGAGGGGAGGACAATGCCCTTCTCCTGTGGGTGTAACAGAAGGTTTCTCAGACAAAGATGCATTTGGGTTGGATCTTGAAGGATGAATAGGAGTTTTCCAGGAAGGGAAGACAGGAAGGAGAACAGGAGACATGTTACCATCACACAAGCAGAGAGCGTAAGTACTACACAAATGCCTACGGCACGACACAAGTTTTCCGTCACTACACTTACATTTTACTGCTGGGAGGGTTCCTAAAGCATTTAGCTCTGCAACAATATTGTATAATTGGCTTTTTCTTGCTATATACTCCAGTTGCCCCCATCACGTTCTAAAAGTATTATTTGGCTTGCCCACATTAAGATCAAGTAAGTAGTTAACAATAAGTGTGCAGGGTGTTTCTCTATGCATTTGTTTATTATTACTGCAAAGTCCTTGGATGGATTTTCCAGACATATTTCTATCAAAAAGATATATGGCCATAACTTTAAAATGTTAGTTTTGCCAATGCAATTTCTTAAATAACTATAAAATAATATCACCAAATAATCAGTGATAAATTTATTATAAAAGCTAAAAAAAAAAAAAAAAAAAA
>JAQZBX010016229.1:0-15471 GCA_029593785.1 Cabassous unicinctus | reverse complement strand
GAGAGGTAAAATAGGAGTGTTGGACTATTTGGGCTTATACACCAGCTTCCTATTTAACACAAGCACATCACTCAACCCTTCTAAGTATCTGTTTCTTTGGCAGGGAATTGAGAGTAATGCTAGTATACTTACCTTAAAGTGTTGCTGAAGGAGCAATTGAGCTCCTCTATGTCAGCTCCTGGGCCTACACCTGACTTTAATATAAGTTCTCAACGAAGGAGAGCTATTTTTAGTTAGCAGTATTATTCCAGAGTTTAAGAAACTTGCCTGGGATTGACCACTGTTCTATCCCATTCCCAAGCACGTAATTGGGTGTTTGAACACTAAAGTTCAGATTCAATGACCCACAGGCAAGTTTGCAAAATAGACAGTTGTTGAACCAACATGTATTATAAATAAATAAGTGAAGGTCAACATTACGCAGAATCAAAGGAATTCTTGTAATTGTGAGATGGTGAGGAAATGGGTCTGAACACCAGAGGAAATAAATAATCAAGAGCTTTGAAAACCAATTCATGAAGCCAATCCACAAATCTTCCCTTCTTGGATGTATTTCCTAGTCTGTTTTATCTATTGTTGTTTTGAGGTGTTTTTTTTTTTTGGTCTTTTTTCATCCTTATCCTGGATATAGGTGTATATAGGATAAAGGGATAATATAAGTCTGTAATTAGACCTGTTATGTGATTTCTCTTAGTTCTAGCCTTATTTACTTTCAATGGCCAACTTTTAAGCCGTTACCAATTCGAATTATACTGTTATAACAATTGTGAAATTTGGCAGGTGGTCATTCCAATTCAAAACCCTTTGAACTCTGAAATCCAGCTGAGTTGAAGTTAGCTCTTAATAGGAATCCAAACCTGAGAGTAGGAGACTTAGTTGAGAATTACGGTTAAAGAAGCTTGTGAGTGACATTTAGCAAGTGCTACTCTCTGTTTGATAATCCCTTCAAATTTGTGAGTTTTAGTTTACCTGGAACTCATATGAGACACTAACGTCCTTTGAAGACATAGTTCTTAAGTTTCTAGCAGTAATGTTATTTGGACTTTACTTTCACAATGCTTTTTGGAGAGATGTATATTGATGTTATGTCAAACCCCAAGGAACCACTTTTTCTGGTTGTAGCTAAGGATTAAGCAGTGTCTTCAAGCTCAACAATCTAAGGGAGGAGGACTTTTAGAAATTTTTGCTTAGAGGATCATGATTTTAAATTCTCACCAGAGCCAAATAATTGGTCAGATGGTGAACAGATATGTACAGATCCCTTTACAGATGTGTCTTCATGAAATCTAAGTCTTTCTATTTAGCAAGTTCGTATATGGGCTCAGTGTGCAAGCTCTACTGATTCCTCACAGTTTCTTTACATAGTTCATTTATATCTTTTCTCCTGAAGGTGCCCACACTTCTTGGGACTGTGGTTAGTTCCATTTAAACTCCATTATCATTTGGGGTAACTAAAGAGGATCAATTGGGAAGCTTGTGACAGGGCTGCTATTAGAATTTATTAGTTTCCCCAGCTCTCCTAACTTTTTTTAATCTGCTGAGCTGTTGCTGCCTCCTCATGGCTAAAACAATAGTGATTACTCATCTCATAGAGAACTTGCCTGGAAACTACAGGGCCTTCTGGAAGGATGGGTGAATCACAGTTGTCTGAAAGTAGGAGAGTTGACTTAGTAGACCATGAGTTTCTTGTGATGAGTCTGGATCAAGCCTCAGTACTTTAGGAAAGGCCACTTGCCAACCCCTAATAAGTATCCTCACACATGTTTCCTTTAACTTAGTGATCATCTTGCATCTACATTCTGGGTTGGAATGGAGTGAGAAGAGGCTGGGCTGTGCTATCTCAGAATAGAGAGGCAGCTGCACTGCATGTGGTTAAGTCCATTGCATATGGATTGGGTTATCAGAAGGAGCCAAAAATGTCAAAGTTTTAACTCAGTGGTTCTTGAAAGAAGCATAGGAATCACCTGTTAGCTTTTTTTCAAACTTCATTTATCTGTGCTGGGTATTTTGAAATATCTTCTTGGAAGCAAGGTCTGGCAGGACAGATGGATAGAATAATCTAGTCATTTACTTTCACAGTGAAATCTAGAGCTACTAGTCAATGAATCTGTTTGGAAATGATTTTTTAATTTAATTTTAAAAACTGATTTGTGTAAATTTAGACAATGTTGTTTATACATGCAAATCACTTACATGGGAATGTGACTTTGGCTGGTCTAAGAAAGCAAGGAATTTAAGGTGTGTATGGCCAAAGTCAGGGTGGAATAAAATCAACCCACAGGACAGAAAGTGCCTATGATGATTCCACCAAGTAGAGGTTTCAGGGGAGGTGGGCAGCTCCCTCCCCCCCCATCTGCCCTACTTTCTCCATTTCTGTTCCCACCTCCCATGCACTCCCAACTTTAGCCAGTACTGTCTTAAAAATCAAATGCCCAGTTATATCCTGGGTGGGTCAATGCTACTCAAGGTAGGTAAAGAGTTGCTCTTCACCCAAAGTCTTCATCAACAATCTCGTCCTGCAACATGGCACAGTAGAATAGGGATGGAAATAGAAGTCAGGACCCCTGAGTTGGCCTTCTTGCTCTCTTACTAATTAACATGGTAATACTGAACAAGGTCACCCCTGTAGGTCTCAATTTCCTTATTTGTAAAATGTGGGGCATGCCCAAGATGTTAAGAATATGGACATGAGTCAGATGACTAGGGTTGGAAGACTGTGTCATCTTAAGCCAGTTACTTAGATTTTGACCCCAAATTTCTTCAAAATTGAGATCATAATAGACTCTCTATCCTCAGGTTGTTGTGAGGGTTAAATGAGATTATGCATGCAAAGCTCTAGCATGTAGTAAATACTCATCATTATCATCACCTAAACTTCCACTTCCAGGTCTAAACCTTCTGGGTCTCTGATTCACAATTAAGGGAAATTAGGTCTGATTAGATGAGTAAATGTCTCTCTCTCTGAAGAAGTTGGTTGTAAGAAGAGAGAATATGACAAGTAGAAATTTAGACTCTGCTGATGTCTTAGTTTTCCAGGGCTGCCATAGCAGATACTACAAACTGGTTGCTTAAAAAATGAATTTATTTTCTCATAGTTTTGGAAGCTAGAAATCCAACATCAAGGTATTGGCAAGGTCATGCTTTCTCCAAAGTCTGTGATGTTTTCATGGTGGCTCAATCTCTGTCCCCATCACATGGCTGTCTCTTTCTGTCTCCTCCTCTGCTCAGTCATCTTCTTAAGGGACATCAGTCATATTGGATTAAAGGCCACCCTCATTTGGCTTGACCTCACCTTAATTAATAACATATTCAAAGATTCTATTTGCAAATGGATTCACTCCCACAGGACCAGGGCTTAGGGCTTGAACTTGTCTTTGTGAGGGACATAATTCAATCCCTAAGACCTGAATTTTATAAAAGTTGAAAAATTCCACTCCCTCTGGGAAAACAGTTTACTTTGATAGTGGACTTGGGTTGAATATACTTACGCATTCTAAATATTCATGAGTATGCTGCTGTGGAGTCTACCTCAAGCATGCCAGCATGCCAAGGGAGGGCTCCAGCCCTTTCAAATATGTCAGAGTAGAGCTGCCCATGCCTTTCCTGGGTGATGAGCCAAGGAAGTAAAAGAACTATCAGAAAAGGAGACAATTAAACCTGGCAGCTGTGATTAACTAGAAGGGAAAAAAATCCCTAAGTTTCATCCCGAGAACACAAAATTAAAGGCAAAAAAGCAAAAAAGTAAAATATTGCCCACCAGCTTTCCTGGTTGCTGATCTCCTTGTAGCATTTGTCAGACAGGATGAAATTAATAGCTTCATTAGACCAGGCATGAAGCTCCAAGAGATGGAAAGATTGCACAACCTATTTCAAGTCATCAGTTGAAAAACACAGGATGCATTAAAGCTCTAGGTTAGAATCTGAGGAGATTCTTTCCCAATGCATCCATAGAGCCTCTGGACATGTGCCATTCTTTGGGCCTCTGTTTCTGTTTCTAAGAAAATGGATTCTGGTTCTATTTATTTATTTCAACAAAAGATTGCAAAATTAAATGTTTACAAATCTGTTTAGAGAAGCAGCTAAAATGTAGACTTCTTGAATGTGGAGGATGGTAGAATTTCCATGCTGGATTATGATGATCTTAAGTAAGTGTTTTCAAAATTACTACCAAAAAAATTGGCTTATTGCATTTAAAATGCAATTCAGAGCCTTAGCCCCAATGGCCCAGACAGAAACTTGAAGACCTCTCTGGATACTGGGGATTGTAGTTTGGTGACAAATTTCAATATGGGTTTGGGAAATTGTCCATAAATTAGAGCATCAGGGATAGAGTGGAGAAGGAAACATAGAAATAAGTTCTTTACTCTCTACTTTAGTTTCCTGGCTGATAAAACAAATACCATGCAATGGGTTGGCTTAAGCAATGGAAATTCATTAGCTCATGATTTTGAGGCTAGAAGTACAACATCAAGGCATTAACAAGGCAATCCTTTCTTCCTGAAGACTGTGACATTCTGGGGCTGGCTGCAGGTGACCCTTGGTCCTTGCCATTTTGGTCCCATAGCAATGCACATGAAAGTGTCTTCTCATTTCTCCTCTGGCTTAACTTCCAGCTTCTTCCCATGGCTTTTTCCCTCTGTCTGAATGTCATTCTGCTTATGAGGACTCCAATAATCTGGATTAAAGTCCAAACTGATCAATTGGCCACACCTTCAAAAGATCCTATGGACAATGGGTTCACACCCACAGGAATGAATTAAGATTAAGAACATGTTTTTCTGGGGTGCCTAATTTAATCCACTACACCTTCATCTGTTGGATCCCTGCAAATGCAGTTTCAAATAAGGGCTGTCCTTAACCCTTAACCCTTGGACTCATTTACTGAGTGACCTGAGAATAGGGATCCCCAGGGACCCCCAATTTCAAAGCCATAGCGTTTCCCAAATTATTTGAGATGTAGGGTTCCAACCTGTCAAAGAGGCCCATGAAATTAGAACATCAGAAAAGGTGGCTGACGTTCTGCTGGAAGGCCCTACACTAAGAACTGGGTCAGTAGGCTGGGCCAGATGTTAGCTGAGGAACACATACTGGTCACTGGGCACCATTTGGAATAGGGCAAGTTGGAGTTGGCTCCCTTGGTCTTGAATTTAAACTGCCATTTTTGCAACTGCACAGGCCATTGGGAGGAAATGACCTTGAGAAATCAATGAATTCTTGAGTTCCCCTTTCTCAGGTTGGCAGGCCTGGGCTCTGCCAGGCTGGGCCCCATCCCTGCCAGGAAAGGAACTTAAATAACAAACAAAGGGTTTTCCTCTGCAGGCAGCTTGGCACAAGAGAGGTGTGCTGGGAAGGGCAGCCAGGCTGTGTGTGGGAAAGCCTTGTCACCATGTTGCTGAGATATTTCCTCTTATTCTCAAACCCGGCTTCTCCCCCATGCTCCCCAGGTCTCTGAACCTGGTCCAGACCTTCCTTTCGGATCACTATGATGTCTTCGTCTTGGAATGTCATCTGGTGGAAATTGGGACCTGAAGAACAGAGCGGGAAGGCACAGTGTGATCACCTCAGAAGGGAAGGTTGAGATTTAGAACCAAAGAGCAACAAGCAAATAAGCAGCAGCAAGACAAACAGCCTCTTGCTGACAAGAGGGCCTCTCCCCTTCCTCCTGCCTGTGGGCCCAGGGCCCAAGGCCAACTTTTCTCACACTGTTTTATGAAACTTTGGACTTAACTGGGTAGGAAAGGAAGCCAAAGGCAGAGGACCAAAATGGCAAATTGTCTTCTGGAAATGGGGTCATGGCATTCTCGAACAGAAGGGCCAGAAGAAGGCAGCCTTCCCCTTGAGAGATTCTAAATGGCTCCTGAATGGGTTTCCCAAAAAATGGGGAGGAAATCACAAGATGCTTGCCGAGGACTGAACCACATAGCTTTTTGTGAAGGACTCACAGAGGCTTCAGGTGGGGTCAAAACCACAGCAGACTGTGAACAAGCCGTGTTTAACACCTTCTCCTCCACCTGTTCCAACTCTCAGAAGCGCCAGTGACCTTGTCCAGTGTTGCAGAAAAACATCCCTGAAAACAGGATGTTTTCATGGCTGTTGGAGCTGAACACGTTCTTACAGGTTGACTAATATAAAACACTGTTTTCCAGTGGGAAAAAAACATCCCATATAGGTCTTACGGTTTGGCCAAAGTCAAAGGCTGATGGAGCTGAGACTGAAGCCTACATCTCCTGACCTACCCTGGCATGTTGCATTTTTAAAGACTTGGGATGGGCTCCTGGCAGGCCTAAATTCAAGAGACATTTGCATTTAAACACCTTTCTCTTCTAATGGTAGTCTGGTTGGATATAAGCAAAGGCAAGAACTTCAGAACAAGCTGAAACAACTTAACAAGTAGCATCTGGAAAGTAAATTTAGCTTTACCCTTTCTTTGTTTTTCCATCTATACTCCTTTCTTTGTCCTGCCTGATGTATTTGCATAGCTCGGAATACCAATGGCTAATTAACCACATGGTTGCTTATGAAAACACAAGTTGTGTTTGCACATTTTAGCTAAAAAATGCAATATTGCTGTACATTCTCCAATATGTATTGTCCATCTACCGCATATGATGTTGTAAGATTTTGATACTTTTAAATTTTAAGTGGATTTTATCATCTCCAGTCCTGGTGGGAATAACTGGGATTTGGGCAATTGCCTTTAAATGGCTGCTAGGACTATTCTTCAGGGAATCCAGTTGCCACAGCTGGATTGCGAGTCTGGGAGGTCCGTGGTCCAGATGCTCCCTCTCTGGTCTCATGAGCCTGGGAAGGGGCAGGGCCAGGGCATCCCTCATGGGGGCAGAGTGGCCCCCCGGCACTGATCCTCAGCTGGCATCAGAGTTCAAGAGGAGGGTAGACCAAGTCAAGACGTGTCCTCCCAGAGATGGTTGAAAACAGGGAAGTTCTGCTAGAATGCTCAGAGACTGAAGCTTGAGGGAGAGATAAAGGTCAGCCTGGAAACCGAAATTCTACTGCCAAGACCAGAGGGAGCAGTGAGAGCCAATTTGGGATTCAGGGGCCAAATGGCTTCTAGACCCCCTGGGAGCACTCCTGATCTGCCTGCTTGGCTTCTCTGTTGCTTTGCCAGGCTCTACAACGGCATGGACTTTGGGGAGACAGAAGGCCCCTGGAAAATACACATTGGCTAAGGTTTGCCTTGATAACGATACTTCTAAAATGTGTATGGGTAGCGTCTTCCTTTGTCCTTCCTCCATGCTCTCCCTCTGACATCCACCCTGGTGGGGGAGAGGGTTCAGCCCTTGCTTTTCCAGCCACAGAGATCAATCTCAAGAAACCTGGTTACAGTCAGAATCTTCTGGCAGAAGCCACACTGTCTTCCTGGGACACAGCTCAACCAGCTTCCTGGGATTTGTTGGCTGCTCCTGTCTCTCTCCTTTGAGCTCTAGGGTTCCCCAGTCTCCTCCTTTCCCCAGAGTCAGCCAACCCTCTCTTAGGGTGGAATAACAAAGTGATCAGAGCCAGTTTTAGAGGCAGTCAACCACAGTGTGAGCCTTGGGTCACCTGTCTGTGACCTCATCTCCTGAACTGTACAGGAAGGTAAGAATAGCCACCTGGATGCAGATAAGTCAAGTACTTAGAGCAGAAGTTGAGCCTCAGGAAGTGTTGTCCATGACCACCATCCACAGAAAGATGGGGCAGAAGGGTGTCTTCTGCTCTGCCGTCCTACCAGCTGGCTGCCTCCATGTGCTGCAGCCTCTAGCCTGAGTGGACGGCCAACTCTGGCCATCTGGAGAGGATGGCATGCCTGGCACCTGCCCTGACTTTGTGTCTCAGGCTGGACACCACTCCACCCATGCCCTCTTCAGGTGAGCTCCCATAGGCATGACACACTGTGTATAGCCCCAGCTTATTTTCTCCATGGCATTCAGCACTGCTCATAATTCTTTTCCTGGAGTTGATTTGTCATTCCCACCTTGCCTCTCAGCATCATCTTTTTCAGTAGACATTAACCCTGAAAGGTCAGGGTCAAGGATGACATCTTTCTTGCCCATTATTTTATAACAAATTTCTTCACAATTTCTAAAACTAGTATGTGCTCAAAAATATTTATTTAAAGACTGACTAAGTCTCACCTGTGACAGTCAGAATCTTGGTATCCAGTATTTTATCAAAGTGCCCCTTCCCATCCTTCCAAGGGGACATGACTGGCTCCCTCAGGGGGCTGCCCTGATCTCCAGAGCTCTAAGCAGCAGGTGTGTGGAGAACAGACCACACACCAAGACACATCAAGTGTTTGGATCAAGAATCTATGAAAAGGTGAGAATTCACTTCCACCTTTAATTCAGGCTCTACTTTAATTTTAAGAGGAGAGTAGGGAAGACTGAGAATGTTATTCACTCAAAACAAAAAAATCATCAGTCTACGTGGGCTGATCTATTTTATATCACCTATTTAAATATTTCATTTGCAGAAATAATTTTGTTGAATTTGATAGGAAGCAAATGTCACAACTAAGAGGTGAAGGTTGAATACTTGAACATGTGTCAACAGAATAACGGGGAGAACCATTAATCCAGAGAACTGGCATTTCTTAACAGGGATGTGTAATTTCACATCACCATGGGTCTGTATGGGTACAGAATTGGTGATTACATTGCCCCCAGAAGACAGATGGTTTGAAAAACAACAGGAAGGCGTTTCAGAACCTATGATGTCTATTTGAGTAAAATATTTGCAAACTAAATTGATTCAAGCATTAGCTTCAAACATCTGAGAAACTGGAATTCAAGTTCTTTTGTGGAGTGTGAGCTTTGAGAGAGTCAACATATTGACCACCCTAAAGGAAAATCGGCCAAGGAATTACAAATGATGTGGTTTTCAAGTGACAGTGACTTTCCAGGTGGCCATGACTTGAATGGAAATTAGTCATATTAGGTAACCTTGAAAGACTGTTTTAAAGAGAGGAGATAATCTGACTTTCATAAAATTCCACAGCTGCACAAGGTGCAAGGATGGAAGGTGGGTTGGTTGTTTCAGCAACGGATCACTTTTGATTTCTGCTGCCATTTGCTCATCTTTCACAATAAGAAGATAAAGCATGTCAAACAAAGGGATGAAGGTGACAGAGCAGCATAGACAATTCATTCTCACCAAATGACCTATATGATCTCCTATATTTCCTCAACTTCTGGCCACTGTTCTGCGAAGGAAAGTGACAAGTGGCATGTTCTAGCTGAGGTAATTGTGATGGTTAACATCATGTGTCAACTTGGCCAGGTGGTGGTGTCCAGTTGTTTAGTTAAGCAAGCACTGGCCTGATTGTTACTGTGAAGATATTTCATGATTTAAATCATCAGTCTGTTGATTGCATCCATGGTTGATTGCATCTGCAGTCAACTGAAGAGATCGCCTTCAACAGTGAGAGAAGTGTCATCCAATCAGTTGAAGGCCTTAAAAGGAGAAGTGATGATTTTAGCAGGCAAAAGAAAGAATTTCCATCTCTACTTCAGCAAGCCAACTTCTTCTGAGGAATTCATCAAAACCTTCATCGGACTCCCCAGCTTACAAGCTGCCATATGGAATTCAGGCTTGCCCAACCCTACACTCATGTAAGCCAATTCTTGTCATAAATTTCAAAATATTTATATTATATATATAATTATTCTGTTGGGTCTGTTTCCCTGGAGAACCCTGACTACACAGTGGATAAGAAATGGTGTGCCTTCTGCATCTATTTCTTCCTGCCCACATCAATCTCAGCAGCCATATTTTCTTGATGGCATAGCCACAAGATGGAGGAAGGGTGCTTGAACTGCACTGGCTTTAAATGAGCAAAAAATACATCTTTATTTTATAAGATTTTGTTGGGGGATCAGGGTTTGCTTGTTGTTATGTCATAGCCTGCCCTAACTGACTTCATTTAATAGATTTATTTCTGATTTTTCCAGCCAAGGTTGTTGGGTAGAATAACAAATAAAATAAACTTAATTATTAGTTAAATTATTATTAGTTTAAATTAATTATAAATTCAGTAATTAAGCTAATTATTAAGTAACTGAGCCACAAGAGTTTTGCTGATAAGACTATAAATTCTGTGATACTGGCCACTGGGCAGAGTTTCCAAAGCATGGCAGGTTACTTTTGTCCCACTCAATCACTGAAAAAGTAAATTTTTAAAATGTAGATCAATCCACAGAACATCAGTAAAATGCCCAATGCTTTCCAAGTTAGTTTAAAATTTTTTTTTTACAGATGCAGGCCATTAAATAAGAAAAAATATTTGATGACAAAGTTATCCCAAGTCCAGTGCTGTAAGAATGACGTTGTTAAGAATAAAAAAGTTAGTACATAACCATAGTCTAACATATGTCATAATGGCATCTGTCAGAAAAACCTTTGAGAGTTTGCTATATATGATAATGGGTTTGCAGAGTTAATATGTAGCAGGAAAAATGGCTTCTACATTAATGATCTGACTATCCCTAGATGTCTCACTGCTGTGGGAAGGAGGAATTTCCCTTTAAAATGGATACATGCGTAAAAGATTGGAGAATCTCAGGTTATGGACCACTGTGGTTCCAGAATATTGGCCCTCCAAAGATGCCCATGTTTTAATCCTCAGATCCAGTAAATGTGTTACCTTACATGGCAAAAAGGACTTTGCAGATGTGATTAAGGTTAAAGACCTTAAAATGGGGAGATCATCCTGGATTATCTGGGTTGGCCCAGTGTAATCACATGAATTCTTAAAAGTGGAGCACCTTTCCCAGCTGAGGTCATAGAAAATGATGTGACAATGGAAGCAGGCTCAGAAAGATGCTACTTTGTTGGCTTTGAAGATGGAGGCAGGGGTCACAGCCACGGAATGTGGGTGGCCTGTAGATAATGGCAAAAGCAAGGAAATAGAGTATCCCCAAGGCCTCCAGAAAAGAATGTAGCCCTGCCAACATCTTGATTTTAGTCCAGTGAGTCTGTATTAGATTTCCAACCTATAGAACTGTAAGAAAGTAAATTTATTTTGTTATAGCAGCAACATGAAACTAATACACCCATAAAGTTGCCCATAAAGACACCATTTCTAATCCAACAACGCATGATATGGTCACTATTTCAATTCCTTGTTGAGTTTATGAATGGAGTGGCATTGGTGATACTGTCCACATCCTTACCTTCAGTCCTTCAGGAATAGCCACCACCTCATCCCATAGCCTTGCCCAACCAATAGCATCCACAGAGCAATTGTCATATGATTTCATGGCATCAGCTACCTGAATGTTTTGACATAGCAGGAAATGCTGACTTGTCTCTATTGACCATTGGCTTAGCTTGGGCAGAATTTTGCCTCTGCCATCTCATACACACACATGAATTGCAAATCAAGAGTCACAGAGCTTTGCAATTCCATAGGGATATGGTGCAGATTTCATAATGCATCAAATATCTCAGACTTTAAGTGGCTTTTTCCAAATATTAGTTAATCTTCACTGGTTTATTGGAGTCTCTGGCAGGTAGGTAGTCCATGAAGAACTACAGCAATTTCATTGCTATATTTTTCTTTATGAAGATGAATGAAAAAATAAATGAATGGAGGTAGTTTTACAATATATTACATTTGCAGTGTATAGGACTATTTGCAGAAAATAAATAGATCTAGGGCTAAAGCAATATGAATGAAGAGAGTCCAAGATGTTGATTGATTAGACGTAAAGAAATCATGTTCAATGATCTGTCGTGTGCATTGTTGTGGACAGTACTAGTGGCCTATAGGTTAGGAGAAACTGCCCTTTGATGCATGACTTTTTAATTGAAAAGAATCATTTGTTTCTTAGTTTACAGCTATAGCATTGGTTAGCAGTGGAATTTTAGACCTGAAGCAAATATGTATGTGGGGGGGGGGGGTATTTTCTTAGGAACACAGTAATTAATTTTCTTTTTCTTAGCTCAAAAGTGTGCACATACACATTACATTTATGTGATGATAATACTACTAATAATAGCACCCTTCTGTTCATTTTCCAAGCACTTTGACATATATTATCCCATTTGATAACCACAGTTTTATCACAAGATGGGTAGAATAAGTATTTTACAAACTGTGAAAGCCAGGCAGGTTGACCCATTAAAAAATGGCTAAACCAGAGTCCGATTTTTAAAATGAAGATGTCATCTGTTCATGTTTGGGTTGTATTGTAAAATCTGGAAATCTGTTATTCAGAGTCCAGAATGCATTATTTTCTATAAAATCACCTTACACTGTGGTTAGGTTTCTAGGCTGTATAACTCCCAATAAGGGGTTAGGGGCTCCACAAAGCTAAGTGATGTAAAGAGAATGGCCCACAGCTGGTAAAGAGAATGGCCGGGACCCAAATCTATAATTCTGGAAACATGTTCACCAGCTTGTATTTATTTACATGCACACATGATTTATAAGCATATAACCTAGTGTTATCAGAGATGGCATGCAGGTTCTTGGCTTCGTCAGGAGAAAGAATTCAAGGACGAGCCACAAATTAATCAGGCAAGCAAAGAATTTATTGGGGGGTAAAGTGAGGAAAAGAAAGTACACCTTCAGGGATGAAGGTCTGTATTTTCAAGGAAGAGAAATGCAAAGTTCTGCCCTGGGGTCCCCTGTTTCATGGGGGTACAGGACTCCAGGGCCTGTGCTGATTGACATATTTAAGACAAGGGTAATCTACTGGGTAATTTGATTCTCTTAGGGGGTTAAAGGGTGCTATCAGGTGGTGATTTGCTTCTGGCTGCTATCCACAAGATCTGCAGGGCATGTTGGCCAGAGGTGATTGCTCTCTGGTCACTGTCCACGAGGCATGAGATTACCTGAAACCTAGGTGGGTGGGAGGGGCTGGAGCCCCTCCTGTCCCTTCCCTCTTTCTGGCCATGTAATGATGTTACTGGCTTCCATTTGATAATGCAGCTGCTGGGTGTGTGCTGTTAGCTGTAAGCTGCAGGGCGTTTGTGCTGCAAGTTGCCCCTTCCTAACTTGCCTGTGTGAGTCAGCAGGCTGATGTAAGTCAGCAGGCCATTGCTAGCAAGCAGGCCAATGCCTCAGTTTCTCTTACCAGGCTTATCAGGTTTTCTTCCCCCTTCCTCCTCAGGTCCCTATTCTATCCTACCTCATTAGGGTTATTTTTAGTTTTAAAAGAAGTTATTTATTAACCTAAATGAATTCTCAAATGGCTGAATTGCAGGCAGAAAGAAAATGACTGCAGTAGTCCATTCTAGATATAAAAATCCATCATGTGAGCAAGGGAAGCTATCGTGGCATGGCTTATAAGGAAGAGGAGGGCCCTGATGTTCGACAGGCCTGAGTTTGGACCGTGGCTTCTTTACTGTCAAGCTCTGACTTTCTGGAGTAATTCCTTTATAGCTACCTACTTTCTTCATCTTTAAAATGGGGCAGAGACACCCACTCCCCAGGAATCTTGTATTAACTGAAGCAATATTCAAAGACGTACCTGCGAGCTGCAACTGCTCTTTGTTGTGCTTTCTTCTTCTTTCTTTTAATTCTGTGGCCCAGTGCACAATAACTTCAGCATGTGCACGCACACACTCTCACACACATACACACACTCACACACACACACTCACACACTCACACACACACAGAGCCTGGTTTGCCTGAAAGGGGCACGTGAGTTACAAAACAAGAATTAAAATATCCCAAGGTCTTGACCTCTTACCTTTTTAACCTCCTTTCTTCCGCCAGCCCTTGACTTTATTTGCAGAACTGGAGTCAATTTTGTCTTCTCTGTAGGCTTTTGTCCTGGCTCTGACCCCACATCTGTCTGTGAGCCCCAGGCATTGGGGCTCTTGAATAAAAGGTGTTTTGTCAATACACAGCGCTTGCTTGCAACACTAAAACTTAAATGCTGCTTAAGAATTCCAAAAAGGAAGTAATTCTGTTCCTGATTATTTCCATGACACAGTGTGGGAATTCATTATATTTTAATGCTAGCTCGATGATATAAATTGTAGATTACTTGCAACATGTACATTTATACAAGCCTATTTATCCTAAAATTCCTGGTGTTCCCCAGACAGCAGTAAAAGGATATGATTTATAATAGTATAATTAACTTTTGACTATATTTGCAATTACATTTCTTCGAGTCTCTTCATGATAAGAAAGAAAATAAAGGCAGTTAAACGAATGTGTACTCTCAAGCATGAAAATATGACTTTTTCTCCTTTTCCGTTTTTTCCTCTTTTACAAATGTACTCTATGTATATCATTAATCTTTAGGGGAACATTAATCAAACAGCTTTCTGCTTCATGCTTTTCTGAGTGTTTGTGTGACTCAACCCAGCATAACTTCACACATACCTAACACACACACACAAAGTACAACACACAACACACAGCACAGCACAAACAAGTCATACATACAGCACAATACACACAAACAGCACACCACACACACAATCCTACTACAGAGCACGATACACACGAGGGAACTCTAAGCATCAAATGATTCAGAAATGGGAACATTTAATTCAGTATTTTAATGGTATTTTACAAAAAATAAAAATAAAAATCTTAAGGCATCTCCCCAACCTTTATCTGACTTCTACAGAAAATACTAGAAGGATAAGCAGTGGTTCTTAATTGAGGGGGAGGGAGGCAACTCTGCCCCCAGGTGACATTTGGCAATGTCTGGAGACATTTTTGGTGGTCACGATTGGCATTGGTGGGTAGAGGTCAGGGGTACAGCTAAACATCCTATAATGCACTGGTCAACCCCACAATGAGAGTCAGCCAGCCCAAAATGTCCATGGTACGGAGACTGAGAAACCCACGAAAGCAGGTTAAATCTTGCGGCCTACAGGCAGCCCAGCTCTTTGGTTCCAGTGACAGTATTTATACTGGATATTTTGAGCGTATTGTCTTTGCTACTTGTTCCTGTGACTTGCACTGAGGCATGCATGGAGGGGTGAATGCCGAGCTCCTCTGCTCGCATCTGTATTTTCAAAGGACGTCACAACCTGCTCTCCACATCTCCCTCCCTTAAACCCCTGCTATTTTCCTGGTTGACACTTGGTCATTCGTTCTCCATGACTATATATTACAAAGTCTGTGATTTAGCAGATTCGACTTTTTTTTAAGGCTCAAGAAATAGCTCCTGTTGGAATAATAAGGGGAGACAGACATAGCATACTTCAAGAAATCACTGTTATGATGGCTTCTGGGCAAGTAAAGATGACACCCTTGGTGGAAGAGGCAGCATTGGAAGGTATTTCTGATGAAGGCACCCTCGCCTGTCAGCTGCTGGGTGAACAACCAGACACATATGTGAGGCTGCCTTCCCTACCTACCTGGAGGGGACTGACTGGGTTTGGAATGTGCAGATCTAAAATAGCTCTACTTCCTAGAATACTCTGTCTCCATCCTCACACTTCAATCCATTCTTCTATCTTTCTCATGCTGACAACAGGCCACACTCAGTTTTAAGCCAA
>JAQZBX010016228.1:0-36711 GCA_029593785.1 Cabassous unicinctus | reverse complement strand
GACTCAGAAAGACACATTCAAAATAAAATATGGTTGTTTTTAAAATATTTTGTAGGTAGTCAAAATATGGGAAACATTTGATAAATTTATGTAAAGGAAAATAGTTGCTACTGAAGGTCCCTTCAAGCCCTTTACAATATCTGAAAATATTGAACAGTTTACAGAAGTCACATATTCATGTTGCCATTTTTCATAGGAAACTTCTAAGGTTTTTGTCAGGATAACAAACAACATTTAAATATAGAATCCTTATGCTGGCTTAGTTATTTTCTTTAGTGCTCATGTATACAGTAGCACTTTTTACATTTTTCTGTATGTACTAGTTTAATTTTCTCTCTTCTACTAGGCCATCAACTCCTTGAAAATAAGGAAATCTCTCTTGCAATCCTTTGTGAACCCCATCTCTTTTACTACCTTCAACATATAACAAATGCATCAACAAATGTTTGCAGAATAAAAGAATGACAAAACAAAAACTGGAGCCCATGGATGATTCAATATAAAAAATGCATATATGAACATATAGATTGAGATTTTTAATATTCACCAAGTATTTTAAATAGACCAGTATGTTCATTGATTATATTTAAATACTTTATGCTTCCAAAAAGGCATGCATAAAAGGAAACCCATTTATATCCTTTAACAGCTTTATAAAATACTGAAATAGCATGTCAGCATAATTAATATTGCAACTAATAGCACTTGAAAAATTCCAGGTGGTGAACATTATGTTGATAAACCAGGAGAAAAACTGAAAGATATCATTTCTCAACTACATTTTTAGATATCACACTGATCCATGTTTTAAGCCAAAGTCAGAGATGGAGCTAAAATTGAGTTTTCTAACAATCTGGGTGTTTTGCTGTTTTCATTTAGTTCAATATAATCTAAAATTATATAGAAGGATTAAAAAAAGGTTTTCTGATGCAGTTCCTTTATTCACTAAAGATCACTCCCAGTGCCCTGATGGAACAATCAGATGTGGCTAGAATGAGTTGTGTTCACATTGCTGAAGATCAAATTAAAAAAAAAAAAAAAAAAAAAAGGAAATAGCTTTTGAGAGTCTTGAAAAACCACTTCCAGTCTAAAACCACAAGGGAAGAAATAATCAATAAGGGTAGCCATTTGGTTTCATTCATTCTTTTAATGAACATGCTCACAACTCACTAAAAGCATTTTTACAGGACTGGGATGGATTTCAATTCTCTGGTAATGACAGAAATAAAGCCTTTGATAAAACCTTGAGGGGCTGCATTGCTCCCCACAGTCTTTTCCCTCCCTTAGATGCTGCTGTTTAACTCAGAAAAGTCTGTCACCTTAGTATAGATTGACAAGCAGTTGATCAGTTGATCGATAACTACTGGCAAAATTCTTCCCAGCATTCTTATGCAAATTATTTTATGAAAGCATCCCAAATCTGTGGATCAGTTTGAAATATATAAAGTCTGGAAAATGTAGGAATAAAGGCCTCAAGATAAAATGGGTGTAGAGTGGGTTTAATCATCTTATTAATATTCAAAAGGTCTTTTCCATTTCTGAAGTCACTGCCCTAGTTCAAGCAAACATTAATTTGTATCTAATAAATTATCATTAATACTGTGGCTACTTTAAAAAATTGCTTTTAATAAATGAACATCATCTGGATTATTACATCAGCCTCTTAACTTTTCTTACTTATGCAAGTTTCTTCCAATTCTTATCCATTTTATATCTGACAGAAAAAGCCTCTCTTGATTTTCCAACATATTTAATCCCCTGCATATGAAATTACAGTTTGCTTATTTGACAAAATTGAAATTCCTGTGCCTGAGGTTACATTTTTTCCCACCAATTTCCTTACATTCTCAAATACTATAATTATTGCATGGCTTCTGCATTTTTCAAAAATGCATTTTAATCTTTTGGTGGCTACTAAATATAGTAATAACCTCAAAAATGCAAATTAAGAATTTCTAAAATATATATACTGGCCTTTTGGCAAAGAAAATAGAAGGTCTCTGTGATTTCAGAAAATGCCCTTCTTGGAGACCTGTGCAAGAACGGAAGGGAAGGAAGATGTGGGAGCAAAAGGAAAGGGGTAGGCAACCACCAACAGAAGATAATTTTGATGTGAAGACTTTGTTTGTATCCTAATTGGAACGAACTAACATTAAAGGGACATTTTTGAAACAGTTGGAGAAATTTGAATATGGAATGGGTAATATGGAAGGGGACATTTGGCAATATCTAGAGACATATTTAGTGTTCACAACTGTGGAGTCGCTATTGTCATCTAGTGGGTACAGGCTAGATACTGCTAACCATTCAACAATGTATAGGCTGCCTCCCCAAAACTAAGATTTCTCTGGGGCAAAATGCCAATAGTGAGGCTGTTGAGAAGCCCTCATACAATCCAATCTAACAATTCTATTCCAATCATGCCCATAATTTTACTTCCATATGTTTAATCATTTGTACTAGAATACAAGCCTCTGGAATATCAAGAAAACATCTTATGCATATTTTCCCTTCAAAGCCTCATGCAAAGTCTGGCAAATATGGACACTCAAAAATATTAAAAATTATATGATGTGGATTACTTGGATTACCACTTAATAACAAATAAGCATGCAAGAAGAAAATACTTACCAATAAAGCTACATTAAGTTCAATGTATACATTCTTTGATGACTTTAATAATCAGGTATATTTGAGGATCTTTTAATGATGAAAATCAGTTAGCACTGTACTGGTAAAGAGAGAATTTACCAGTTAATATATTTATAGTTGATAGACAGAAAAACAGACATATTATAAATTTCACTATATTTTCATAGCAGATGAAAAGTTGAGATTCTTAGAGCTGAAGGGCCAAAATATTTATCTCTAATAGTGCCATCTTCTTTCTGTCCTACAGTAAACTTGTTGAGTTGCTGTTGTTTTATACTGAGCCAGAAACAATTAGTCCCCACTTTATGAAGGTCTCTCAGCTTCTGTGTGATTGGTTAAATCAGTTCCAATTTGTTTGCATTGCTCTAAGCTGTTAGGCAAAATAAAATGTTAAATTATCTTGCAAATTTGCTATAAATATTTGAAAATGATTGCTATTGGAATACATAAACAGTTTCTTTTAAGTTCTCATGCAAAATGTGCTAATGTATTTTGCTTACTAATTGAATATCTGTGCTTACATAGTGTCCAATAAACTCCAAGATATGAAAAAAATGAATGAAGCTCTCCTCTCTAGAGCACAATGCTCACATTAGTCTGTCAGTCAATAACCTCCCAAATATGCCTTTCTTTATCTTTTAGGCTTATCTTTCCCACAAATGACTTGCATCAGCTGAATGCTATTAGTTAAAATCCCTTGAATATGTCTTTTACTTCCCCATCTCTAAGATTTTTATATCTTTTTTTTCTCTTTCAAAATATTCAATATTAGAAAGTACTTTCTCTTTTTACACTTCTTCCAGCCCAAATTCTTCTTGAAATGATGGCCATTCTATACCACCCTTTCCACGTGCAACTACTTCAGGAAGACTCCTTTCAAAATCCAAACCATGCCTTTGCCTTGGAAACTACAGCATCTTATACCGCTTAATTAACTTCTACTGGCATGTTATTGTGATTATGTTTGAACATTACTATTTTTCTCTTCCTCTAGTTTGTAAAATCCTGGAGGTAGAGACCATGATATGTGGACATTTTTGAGAATCACACTCAGCACCTAGGACACTGTCCTCCGCATAGTAAATGTTCTTCACATAGTAATTGAATGAATATTGAATGTATTATGGTTTTTATTTAGAAGTAGAAAATAGTATGGCAACCTGATCATTAAATATGGAATAAAATTTGTTTTTCCAATAAATAAATGTCAAGAAAAAAAATGAAGGAATGACTATTACAGAATAAATGAGGTTTAAGAGACATAATAACCAAAGTGATGTGGAGACTTTGTTTGAATCCTAATTGAAACGAACTAACATTAAAGAGACATCTTTGAAATAGTTGGAGATATTTGAATATGGAATGGGTAATAGATGTTATTATACAATCACAATATGTTAGGTATGACAAAGGCCTGAAAATTATGTCAAAAATAGTTCTTATCAGGGATGCATACTGAATTTTTTGCAAATGACATGACATTTGGTATTTGTTTTAAACTATTCCAATAAAAAGAATGACAGTATAAGGGATAATTAAAAAGTTAGCAACATTTGCCCAAATATTGATAATTATTGAAGCAGAGTGAAGGGTGTATAGGATTAATTATAATAAACTCTCTACTTCGGTGTAAGTTTTACTATTTCCTCATAAAGTTTAATACACACACATATATATATACACACTTACAAAAAGACACACACCCATACCCATATAGTACATACACACATAAATACATATACTATTTATGTATATACTATATATATAAAATTGCCGTGAGGCAGGGTAGGAGAGTAGGAGAGCACTCTTTCAGTTAAGATATTAATGATAACAGACTCTACTGATTTGAATGAATTTTCATTTTCCAGTGTTTAACCCAACACCTAGAACCAATTCAATATAAGAAAACATTCCTTTAGTTGCATAGTCCCTTCTCCCTTGCTTGTCACAGAAAATTATTGGGTGCTTAGTGAGTCTGGTTTCCTTACCCTTTTCTCCTCCATCTTTATTATCCACAACTGCCTGTTCTGAAGGACATTAAAATCTATAAAATAATCAATCACTGACCCAAAGGATTTACTCTCTTATATTGAGAATGATCAACAACCTTGTAAAAAGCAAAGGATACTTTTTAAAATTTGTTAATGGAATGGGTTTCACTCAGCTTCAATGTCAAAGAAGAGATATGATGCGAAGAAAATGTTCCTTTAATTGATATACCAGGGATCAGGTAAGTTGAGATAGAAATTTTGGATATGAACAAGTGGCAAACACTAAAGAAAAATGGTAGCCAAAGACAGAAAACAGAATTGTTGATTTGAGCATTAGACTTATCTATTACCATGATCTTTTGACTCTAACTTTCTCTGATACTCACTCCTATCTTTCCATTTTTGTTGCCACTTTCCTAGACAAGCTCAACTTTATGACTCCAGTTAATGATTCAAAGAAGCCTCTAATCTCTGTTATATTCATTGGCATGCCCAAATCCGCCCCCAAATATGCGTACAATTTAAGTTAAAGTATCTTGCTTAACATGAAAATACAGCTGTCTTCCCTCCCAGCTTTCAACCACCTTTATGCCCTTCCTAAATGGAAATTCCAGAGGCATACCTCCATTTTCCTTTAGAATACTTCAATAACTTTTCTGTTGTTGTTTTTTTGCTTTCAATCTTTTGCCCCTCCAATACATGGTGGGTTGCTTCCAAATTAGGCTTCCTAAAATATGGCACTTATCATGTCATCCACATGTGAAAAAAAAACTTTCAGTAGTTTACCATTGCTCTCAAATAAAGTCCTTTCTTGTTCACTCAGAATCTTAGTCTCACAAATCTGTCTCAGACTACTTTCTTATTGTGACTTTCATTAAGCACTTGAAACTGTAAACCAAATGAACTAACTGCTCTTCCCTGAAAACATTCTATACTTTTGTGTCTCTATTCTTTTTATTTAAAGCATCTCTTTCCAAACATTTCTACTTGAAAGTCCTCCAATTTCTCCTTTCAATACTTTAGTATAAAACTCTTTCCTGGTCCTTGTTACAAGTAGCTTCTTTCTCTTTAAGGTGATACAGCTACTCATGTGTATCTATCTTGGAATGTTTCTCTTACTGGTATTATAACATGGTATGAGCTTCATTTCTTCAATCAATCTTAAACTCTTTGAGAACACAAGTTATCTGTTTCATCTTTGGATCCTCAGTTATCTGCCACCATGGTCTGTGCTTAGGATATGTTTAGTAAATGGTTAAAGGGCCGATGGAAGGAATAAAGTTCTTATGCAAAGACCATTGAAGATCAAGGCAAAGCAAAGCTTTCACAAATTCAAAACATTATGATATACAAATTCCAGTTATTAAGTAATGATTATTATCACCACTTAATTGGTCAGGCATCAGGCTAAGTACATTCTTTTCACTGTCTCACATTTCAGCCTCTCAATCCTATAATTTTATAGAAAAGCAAAGTGAGACTTAGAGAGAGAGGTAACTTGTCTATACTTGGTCTGTCTGAAATTCATACCCAGGTCTGCTTGAAGCCAAATCTGGTTGTTTTTTATATTACTAAATGTGTCTGCAAGACCTAGAGTTTTGAGGCGACACCTCAAGGGACACCTCAGGACACAGAAAGGACCCAAAAAGATGATAAACCCCTTTTTCGCACCCTACTTAAACAACAAAAGTTTCTCTTTTATTTTGTTTGTTTTTTGTTTTACCTTGAATATCTCCCAGTTTGGCACTCACTTATCTGCCATTATATCTTTCATTATCTATTGTCTTACACCCAAGCATTTCATAAATTTAAATAATTTCTTGAAAGTATTTAAATATATAACCTCTTGCTTAATATAACAAAACAATTCTTGAATAAAATTATAAGTTGCATTTACATCCCCAAAGTAGGCATGTAATAAGTCTATGCAACTATTTAAACAGTGTCACAGTGTCCTAACATACATGTTCTAAGGCATATTTGGATTTGTTCTTAGAACCAATTTATAAGTCTCACAATAAAATCAATCTCATCACTTGAGATTTGCAATTCCAACTTGCTTCAAATAGATTTGGTTCTTTCAAGATATATTTCCACCCTGAAAGGATGACACTGTTGAGAGGACACTTAAAAAGTAGTTCTCTAAAGTCAACTCTAAAGAGGGATTTAAAAAATTATTTGGGTGGTACATGGATCCCTAAGGTAGCCACTTAAAAAAGAGCAACACTTATTTGAATGTGTTAATACTGTATATTCTGTAAGTTTTGATGTGTGTAAGCTTGTGTTGTACAAGTGTGTATTTACTTATTTAAAAATTCCCAGTTTCACCTTACGTCATATATATCATCTAACTGCTATGTATCAGACATTTCAAAAGATTTGAAAAGAGAAAATTCTTCTGCCTATGGAGGGGGATAGGAAAGTTTTCATGAAGGAAATGTGGCAGTTGAGTAGTTCATGAAGTTTTGGCATGGACAGATGGATCACTTAAGGAGATTCCAGGTCAGTATTTCCCAAAGTGTTCCCTGGAATGCTGGCCCCACAAGATGTTAGTGTGTGTGTGTGTGAGAGAGAGAAAGAGAGAGAGAGAGAGAGATTGGTGGTTAAATGTGTTGGGAAAGCTACAGGCCTTATTGATTTATGGAGCTGAATAGCACATTAAGTGTTCAAAAATATTTGTCAGTAAAAAAATAACATAGGATAATAGATTCCCCTTATTTTCTTTATATAACCTTTAATAACATCCTCAACTTGGAATAATTTTCCAGTTTAAGCAGAACTACGATATTTAGGCTATTTATTGTGATGGTGAAAGCATCGTTCATATTACCTCCGATAAACAAATGCTTTTAAGTGCATTGAACGGTTTCCTGTGCTTTTATTCAATTTGTCATTTACAAGTTGTGTAACTATGACAAGTTACTCAATCTCTCTCAGCCTCAGTTTCCTCATTTGTGAAATAGGGATAAAATAATACCTATTCATAAGATTGTTATGAGGATTAAATGTGTTAATCCATGCCAAGTGTTTAGAACCATTTAAGTCACTCAGTGGCATAATCTTGGACAATTCCTATACACAAGCAAGAAAACATAAGTATTTCCACCCAGCAGCCATCCTTCTTTTTGATGGTTTTATCTGGTATCAGTTTACCATGGGGAATGAAGTAAATGAAAACATGGCCTATCTCTTCATCGGGTTTTAGGAATGTTATATAAATGAGCATATGGTGCTGTAAACAGAGCTATTTCTTTCCAAAATAGACCCTATATAAGCTCCCAGAGTGTCAGGAGCATTAAAACAGAGTATCTGGAGCCTTTGGCTCTTGGAAGATGCAGATGCTTTTAGGGCCAGACATGCACACTATGTATGGGTCCCTCAGAGGACACCTACTTTTTTTACTTCTGTGCTGCTTTTTGTGGGTTTAAAAAAAATACATGAACTCCTTCTCACCTCTACAGGATAATGTATTACATTAGAAAAAACAAAATATGATATGGGCATGATACTGGATGAGCAAAAAATACAGCATCTAGGAATTATGGAGGTGTACCTCAATACAAATTATCAATTTGTTTATTGTTAAGAAGATAGTAATTCTGATTCCTTGTCTTAACAAAGGCCTTTGCACCTTGGCTTCTTCATATGTTCAGAAAAGCACCATCTTTACTTCTCAGAAAAACATGCACGTTACCATTTTTTAATACTCCATAGTAACTGGATTATGTTTATTTTAATTAATATACAAGTACAATTGTCCCCATTTAATCAACCAGATATTATTGAGGAAGTTTTGTTTTGTTAATAATTTTTCTTCCACATTAGATGATTTCTTTCAAAAATATCTATGCAAGTGCCTATTCAAAATATTTTAATATGATTTTTACTTTGCCAAAAGATTTCCAAGATAATATTGATGCCATCGCGTTTTTAGAGTGCCACCTGTGGTTCTTTAGTACATCATCTCCATTCACCTATATAACCAGAAATGTTTATCAAGTATTTGGACTCTTTTGTATGTGATGTTTTATCCTGAAATAACAAGTAGAAAATTAATATGTATGATACATATTTACACTTGATCTTAGTCATAAGACTGAGAAGTAATGATGCATATTTAAATAAGCAAACTGTAGTTTTTGTAACTTTTACTGTTATGAGTCTAATGATAAAATGAGATCACTGAGAATTGATTGTGAAAGTTCTCTGTAAATGCTGCAGCTAAATCATTATGAAAATATGTTTACAGATAGCAACAATACTAAATTGGAATGTGTGGATTTTTATGCTTAGCTTTATAATTTTACTTGTTTTATATCTCAAAGGAGGGACAAAGCTGATTCAGTATTTTCACAAACAGATATCATTAAGTCAATAAAGCGTAATGTTTATGTCAGTTAATATGTAATTATCTACAATTACACTTAATTATAGATAATTATATAAAATACATACAGCTTTCTAAAACATTTGTTAACAATTCCTCCCTGTCATAATTTTGTGCAGTCAGTTGTGACATACACGGGATTTTTTTTTTTTTTAATCAAATCTAAGATGTACTCGTTGAAGCTTAAAATTTTGAAATCAGGTTGCTTTTCATAATCAAAATCCAAAATTTTGCCAATTATTTCTCTTTTACACTGAAAAGTTTAATTAAAGATATGGCATGTCCTACTACCAATTTTATCACATGGTTACGGAAGTAGAATTTGCCACCACGTGTCTAGAGATCTTCTGTGTACATAAGTTTATAATAATCAATTAGCCCCCATGATCGTTTATGCATCCATTTATTTTTTCTATGAAGTATTTATGAATGCTTATTTTACCTTAGTCATTAAATGCCATGATGTACAGGCCACAGACCTCTCTAATAATAGTCAGTTTTTATTTTCAAAGACACAATTGTGAATTATGAACATGTATCTGAGTAAACAGTATGTGAAAGCAATGATTTAACTCATCCATAACATGTTAGACCAGGCTTTCTCTGTTAAATGAAAATCAGACAAAAGATAACAGCACCAAATCATAAAAATGAGTTCTATCAAGAACAGAAAATTTTCTCAGAGGTGACTCAAATTCAGATCTTATACACTTGACCTAAAATATCATTGTTTTCCATATTTTAAACTTCTTCTAAATAAAAAAGCAAAACCAAATTAAAATAATAATAATACAAGATATACTTTAAATAGCCCTCAGGATTATGATATCCTGAGTTTTTATGGAACTAGTTGCCTTCCTAATTACTTGAAATATTTTCAGACATTATTCCATTACATATAATTCCTATGGTACAATACATGTGAATCCAGTGTCCCAATGTCTTATTCATGGCGAGGGTCAAATCTAACTTCAGATTGAGGAAGAAGAATGGAAAATAATACCATCATCATGAAAGCAAAAGATGTCTTAATCGTCCCCAGTTACCTGAAGTCCTACAATGCCACATTTACTATCATTACTTTTTTCTATACCCATTGTCTAGAGTCAAGTTGTTTAATTAATTAATTCCTTAATTCACTTGATCATTCAGACCATATTTATTTAGCATTTTATTTCAGGTACTGTGCTAGTCCCAAGGAATTGAGATGAATACACGTTCTGCCTTTAAGGATAACTCATGTAGAGACAGACCTATAATCAAATACTTTCAATAATATGTAGTATAACAATAATAAAGAAAAACCAAAGTAGCACAGAAGAGGGCAATCATTCTAGCAGGGCATGGCTGGGTAGAAGAAAGGAGATAGTGCAGTATCTGAAAGGCACCAGTGCTTAGCCTGAGTGATACAATATGAGTTGGATTGACCATTTTCCCTCTTTTCCACATCTTAAATTTTGTAACTCCTCAGATTTAGCCCTGAGCCCTCCTGGCCTATCTCTACACACTCTTCCCTAAATTGTATCATTAATTCTCATGGCCTTAATGCCATCTCTAGATTAATTATTTCCAGAGTGATATCTCCAGGGCAGACCTTCCCTTGGAACGTCACATCAGTATAAACATATAAGCACTGCTTTGACATCTGCATTGGAATGTCACATAAGTATCATGAAATTAACCTGATCAAGGCAGAACTCCTACTACTTCCCCAAATTTCTCTTCTCAGTGAATGGATCTGTCATCTAATCCTTGTAGCAGAACTTAAGAGTCATACATGGTTTCCTCCCTTTCTCTCATACACCCAAATCGAATCCTTCATCAAATTCTGCCAGTTCTACTTTCTGAGCATCTCTCATAGCTAGTTCTCTGCAGCGCCATTATCAATACTCAAGTCTAAGCTACAAATAGCTCTTGCTTGGATGACTCTAATACTCTGCTAGGTTGTCTTCTTATTTTACTCATAACCCCTTTCCGTAAATTCTCCACCCATTAACCAGGGTTATCTTTTGAAACATGTATCAGATTGTGCTAGTTCCTTAAGTACCTTTTAATCATGTTCTTTTCCACATAGAGAATGCCTCAACCAGAGACCCTGCAAGATCTGGCCTGTACCTGCCCCTCCCAGCTCTTCTCATGCCAATCTCTCCACTACTCACCAGTGTCCAGCTACAGATGCAGTGACATGTGAATGCTCTTTTCCACAATGAGGTCTTTGTAATGCTATTTTTTTCTGCCTGGAATGTGCTCTTCTCCCAGGTTTTTGAATGGCTGGCTCCTTTTCTTACTTCAGGTGTTGCCTAAAATGACACTTCCTCAGAAAGGCCTTCATTATTGGCCTAATGTGGCCCTCAACCCTCCCACCACTCACTCCCATTCTTCTGTCTCGAGTCCTCCACTTCTTTCTGGCATAGCAATTATCTTCAGTTTGTGATTATTTTAAATCATGTGTTTTGTAAAATTGCCCCAAACACTCAATAGACTCTAGGCTTCATGAAAACACAGACTTTTCCTGTCTAGTTCACTCTTTTGTTTTTGTTTGTTTGTGTTTGTTTACCTAGCATCTAGCACAGTGTCTGGCATTTAACTAAACATTTGTTAAATGAAATACATACACACATGCATATATGCATAAAGAATAAACAAGCAGGTAAGGGTGCAGTCAGGTGGAAAATGTTTCTTTTTCAATGGCTAACGATGCTATTGTATTATGATATACAGATAAAAATACAGAAAACTTAATAATGCCTTTCTTGATAAGGTAAAGAAATTTGAACAATAAGGGGAATATGAATATCCTTTGAATGAATAAGTTCAAATATCACTGATTTAAATCACTTGTGATTCCTTAGCAAGGAGAAGAAAAGGCCAAGGGTGATTAAAAAGTAGATTATAATAAAATCTTTTGGGACCAAAGAAGATAAGAGTAATCTTTGTCATTAAGTGTTTAAAAGTGTGTAGGGAAAATCAAGAAGTGTTTAAAAGATATAGGAATCAACATTGTCTATCAGGGGTAAGAATTAAAGGGAAAAAACTTTATCATGAGGGCATAATAAAATCTTAGAATCCTGATTTTCTACTTTCCCTATTTACATTTCTAATGCATCTGTCGCTATATTACGTTTTCATTCTTACTATATGTATTTGAGCATTCGCTCTTTTTTATCTTGATCAATCTTTGTGGAAATTCATCCATTCTGTACTAAAAGTTAACATGCCTTACTTTGGGAATGGTAATGAAAATAATAACACAAAGGATAAGAATATGGTGAGCATTTATTGTAAGTTTACTATGTGCCAGGCATTATTCTAAGGGCTTTACATGTTCTAACTGATTTAATTCTAATAAGAAATGCTATGAGTTGGGTACTTTTGTGTGTGTGTGTTGTATAGTCATAGGGGCTTTTTTATTTGAAAAGCTGTGAGTTAACAAAACAATCATGCGTATTATACAGGATTCCTATATATCGCCTCACTATGAGTTAGGTATTTTTATGATCTCCATTTTATAGATGAGGAAATAGAAGCATAGGAAGGCTACATAACTTGTTCACAGTCTCATATCTAGAAAACACTGGGGCCAGGACTTGAAACTGAGCAAACTGACTCAAAGTCCTTGTCATCAACTGCCACGTTTACTGTTTATTTCTATAATTATGCCCTACACTTTCTTTTTAGTCATCAGAACTTTTATAAAAGGGAGAGACCTGCCTATGCTATAGATATATCCTACAGATATCAGGATTGTGCAGGTAGAAAATAAAGGTAGCAACTGTTAATGTAGGACTGGCCAATTAGGTTTTTTTGCTACACTATTTGGGAATCATTAGCATTTTTGCTGCAATATTTGTAGTTTTTATTAGTGAACAGTCCCGATAGTGGACAGCAGAGACTTTCTTGTCTTCACCTTTCCCTTCTCCAGTTAAAAAACTGAGAACTCTTGGAGTGTCTGCCTTACAGGAGAGAGATTTTCAATCTATAAAATTTTGTAGTAGAGGAGAAAATTAACTCCTTTCTTTTTCCATGCTTTTAGTTTTCTTCTCTCCTCATGTTTTTGGTCAGCAAAACTTAAGATCCAGGGTGATTACTGATTGGGAGGAGTTCTTTGCACCATTAGATTCATTCACTCATCTTTTATTAAACAAATATTTATGAGCAACTACAATGCACTAGGCTCTATGTTAGATCAGGTGTTTAGTGGTGAAGCAAGGAATGCTGAAGAAAATCTGTGGAAGGAGAGAGAAAATGAATATGTAAAATATGCACATAGCCACACATATGGGTTTTCTTAGTATATATTACTTATATGCTTTATGTCTACTATTTATTTTACATATTTATATAAATTTAAACTTCTTTATTAACTTCAAGTACTTATTCTACACATGCTTTATATATGTATTTAAGCATACAATATCCTAAGTGCTATGAAGGATATGAACAGATTCAGTGACTGAGAACCAATGATCTATGGTGAAAACTACTGGAGAGGCCACAGTGAGTCCCTGGGGAAAAGAGGGGCAAAGGAGAGGCAGCTCAGGAATACTCCTGACTTTAAAGAAAGAGGCAAAGGGGTCTTGAAGTTCCTGTACTATCTAGCCTACTCTGCAGAATCTCTGGTCTGGAAGAAGGGATCTCTACCCCGGAGCTGTGTCCTGTGTAGATGGCCAAATGCCCATGAAGCCAGCTGCTGAGTGAGCACTCCAACATCATCATATAATAAGGAACTCAAAATACCAATATGGATACCTATGAGCTCTAGAACACATTTAGCTCACAAGCCTATGCTGTGAACATGCTGTGAGGAGATACGAAAGAAAAAGTACCTCTAACTGCAAAGCTCTGAGTCTAACTGGGTAGAATAAACAGATGCATGAGAAGTGACACCAGAGGCAATGGATCAAGTGAGCCATTATGAATGGAATAAACAGAGCACGTTTGAGCTCATTCTTTTTCAAGGAAATGAGTTAGAGACATGGCATTTACTAAATTGATGGTAGAGGCAGTGAGAACATAGCTAGATGGACACTGAAAATAAGGGCTTAAATTAAGTAAGACAAACACAGAAAGAGGATGAGACTTCTAGTGAAAGAGAATATAAATACGGTCAAGATTTCAGAAGCATTGTCTTAAACTTGTTAAAATGCTAAACACTGTCTAATGCATTGCACAAAAACTCAGGAATCTTGTGAAATAACTAGTGTCTCTTCTATGTTAGTAAAATATTCCTAATACTCAAAAAAAAAAAACAAAAAAAAACTTTCCATTCCAAGATTCCAATTCTTATTTTTATCCAGCATGAGAGGCCTTGGAACTTTCAGAATGTTGTCAAAAAAACAATTTAACAAATATGTTTGGAATGATTTCTAAGTGCCAAGGAAATACCAGGCACCAGGATTGCAAAGATGAACCATAGTCTTTTCCTTATGGACCTAAAAGTCTAAAGCAAGACAGAGAGGTAAACAGATCATTTTATACACTGCAGCATTGAGAAATGAGTGGGGCACTATAGCAATGTCACCAGAGGCTGAGTAGGAGAAGCCAGGGAACACTCCTGGAAAGAGGGTTATTTGATTGAGAATTCATAAAGCAACAGAAGAATAAAAGGAAAAAGAAGACCATTTTGGGAAGGGGGAGGAGCGTGAGCAGTGCAATAACATGGGGATATGGGAAAAAAGGAGAAAAAGCCTTAATATTTTATAAAATAGTATTTTACAAACTCAGCACTGATGCATATTTCAATATACCTTTTTAAGCACTCCAAAGTAAGTTTAATAAACGCATGGGATGCCACAACCCTAGCTTGACAATTTTGAATGAAGAGTATATTTACAGAACTAATTTTAACTTCACAAATCTGTTTTAAAATATAGAGTTGTTTGTGGCCCAAATATCCTTCCTTGGAAAGAAAGCAATTGGAATAAAATTTTAGAAAGGTAACTGCTCACAGATGCATATTCCAATACTATCATTCACCTTTATGGAAATGGATCTGGGGACCCTGTGATTCTTTGTGACCTTCTACAAAGGTCATTAACATTTGATAGACCAAACACCTATAAATCAGCTCCCTACAGTGATTGGAAAGATGTGGCCTGAAAGGGGAACAGGACACAGGAGAATAATCATGTGTAATGGCTGGTGTCTTGTGACACCAATGTTAACAGAATCAAAGGAAAATACATTTCCTCTGTCTCCATCTCAAGCACATGGCACAGAGTAGACTCCAGGTAGAATCATCATTTAACTAAAGGGGAACTGGGAAGAATTCGCCAGGAATCCAGGAGACTGTGTTAGACCTTGGATCAATCAGGGTTCAGTCAGGAAAACAGGAACCACATGGAATATTTAAATGGTGGGGAATTAATACAAGAAATTGATTAAGGTAGGAAATAAGTGAAGAAAGAGGCAGATGAAGCCAAGCAGAGAAAAAATGAGCCAATGGCAGAGATTGGCATCAAGAGGAAGTCATAAGCAGGCCTAGGCAGGGTAAGGCAGTGTCATCAGGCTGGGGTCACCTGATGAAAACTGGAACCTGGATGGTAAAGTGGCAGGAGTTGGAGTATGGAAAAGACACAGCTGTAGACAGAGAAGGTGCAGCTGCTACTATAGCTGGTGTGCAAGGTAGAGAGAACGTCCAGAGAAATACTCTGGCTTCTCCCTTCTTCCCAAACTCCAGTCTCCCATGAGTCTCTCCATCTCTCACCCACTATTGGCACAAGGCAACTTAGACAGCTGTATAAGAAAGGAAGCCTCAGAGGTCAGATCCTCCACCTCCCATTGAGCCAAGGGAAAGGCAGGGCATGGATCTAAGGGCAAACAGGCCCAGGACCAGCTGAGAATCAAGTAAGAGAGTCAAGGTGTAGCAATCACAGGGCAGTCTCACTGTAAAAAAGGAAGTTCACACTCCAAAGAATGGGTTCTTAGAAGGTCTGAGTATAGGCAAAATATGTTCCCCCTCTTTTTCTACTTTGCTTGTTCAGAAAGGCATCAGAAAATGGGAACATCTGTATGCACAAGCAAAAAATTAGTTTTAATTTGGCTAGAAACTCCCACCAGAAAAGACAAACTGATTTCTTTCTCTAAAAGAAATTGCATCTTAATATCATATTTTGTAAAACTTAGTGTACATGTAAGATTTTCTGTTTGTTGTGCTAGTGCATTTTACACATCAGAAAATCTGAATTATCAAACAAAGGCTTAGATGCTTAAATTATCAAGCTGGCTTGATGCTGAGATTTGGGGTTTGTTTTCAGTCTTTGTACATTTAGTGACCTGTGGTATTTTGATAAATGCCATTGCCTGAAACTATTCAGTAAGAAGTTTGGGCACCATCTGTGTTTGTTTCTGTAAGAGTAGTAACTGCCTAAAGAAAAATCTGATGCTTATTTCAAAGATGCAGTATAAACAAAATTCAAGATGATGTCTTTAACATAATTATTCCACCTTTCATTTACACAGTGCTTTATGGATTTCAAAGTGATTTGATGTGCTTTCACTTAACAGATCTTCACAAAATTTGTGGAAGTTGTGTATGGGCTTCTAAAAGATATAAAAGCTCAAGAAGGAAAACAAAACTGAAATTAGAGAGTTTGAGAAAAGACTATAAAAAATAGTCTCACCTCCTGTTGATATTAATAGAAAAAATACTTATTGAATACCTTCTCTGTCTCAGCAACTATTCTGAATGCATCACATGTATCATTTAATCATCAGAACAATCCTATGAAGTAGGTATTATTATGTTCCCATTTAAGGATAGGGAGACTAAGGCACAGGGAGGTTAACTAACAGCTAATAAGAGGTTTGAGCCTAGGAAGTCTAACAACATACTGTTTGTGTTTATTATCAAAGCTTTCTCACATTGAAAATGAAAATATCTGAAACTCAACACCCTATGATGCCTTATACTTCCCCTTTTGTTTTCCAAAACACTGAACATATATATGAATAATAAAATCAGAGCTCTCTTTGTCTCAGCTCACCATACTCTTTCCCATCAGTATTTTGGTTTAATTTTGTTGTTGTTCTTTCTTCTCACTATTATATCTTTTTCCTCTATGAAACTGCCTCCAAAAGGATTACTGAATCTGACTGGGGAAATATGAATATCTCCTGGCTATTTTTTTTTTTGAAAAAAAGTAAAGCTTAGCTGGGGAGCTATAATGCTGAGCAAAATAAAGACTCTTAATGATCTGTTTGGCTGTCATGTCTTTAAAACTCCATTAATAACTCAAACCACAATAATGACAAAACAACTCTGCCCTACAAAAAAGTGGGTCAGCAGACAGAGCTTGGAAAAGCTTGTGAAGCCTCACTCCTTCCTATGCACAGGTTGGGCGACTTTGCCTCTGGAGCAACTGGTCTGGTAGGAGGGGTTTACCGGCTGTTCTGGGCATAAACGTGGATGGGGTAAATTCCCCCTGCAAAGATGCTTGCAACTTCTTTGCTTTTTCTACTTTCTTTCCTTTCCTTCAGCCTTTTTGTTGGAAAAGAAAAGAACTAAAAGTTGACTTTTATAAGCTAATGATTAGGACAATCTTTGCCAGCCCATTGGTTCTGGGTCAAAAAAACCCCCACCAAAAACAAAAATCCTCATAGGTAAAATATTTGATTCTTCACATGGAGACCTGAAATCTGCCCCACAAACAAGGTAGACTGAATAAGCCAAGTAAATCCAAACATCTCATTTATTCAACAAAAAAAATTTATTCTAAGTTAGGGCTATCCCTAGAGAGTTTCAGAGAAGGATGCTGTCTCTAGTTTAGCGGAATTAAACTTAACGTTGGTTCAAATCCAAGTTCTCTTCTTATTTGGGCTATCGTAAGGAGAAAAAGAAAAGAAAAGAATGGAAGTATGTAAAGTGCATGGCCCTTAGTAAACAGGCAATATATGATAATTAATGTAAGTATAAGGTATTAGGGAAATTCTTTCTTTGGTCCCCAAGAATTTTCCTCAGCATTCAGCTTCTGAATGCAAGACACAGCATTCAGATTCTGTGTCTTGTATTCTGATAATCAGCTACTCCCGGAGACAACCAGCCATAGACTGTTAGAGCTGGATAAGCCTGCTGAAATGATTTAACTCCCTAATCTTCATTTTTAAACTAGGAACAAATTTATGGCTAATAGCTATGGTGATTCATACATGTTCGTGGGACTCAAGTGTTCTGCCTTGCAGAGCTGTTTTAAGGGTCAACAAGATAACTCAGTGAAAGCCTCCAGAACAGTGCCTGGCATAAACTAGTCACTGAACAAATCATAGTTATCATTACAATATTAATATTAATAGCCTGAACTGTCATCCAGCTCTACTGACTTTCAGTTCAGTTCAGTGCTCTTTTCCTGTCTCTTAAATGCAGAGTTCTTATAGAAAGGCAGTTATGACAGCTGGGAAGAATAACAAATTCAACCTAGTGATAATCTTTAATTGTATTAATTAAAACCAAGTTAATCATATCAACCAGAAAATAGGAAGACAATATATCATCCTCTGGCGCAGGTTGTTAGAGAATTGAGCTTTGTCTGGTTTCAGGTTTGTCCACTGGGTGCAGGCCATACGATTTAACCTCTCTAACCCTTGCTTTCCTCAACTGTAATATAGGGGCAATAAAACACCTGCCTCAGGATTATTACGAAGAATTAATTGTACATGAAGGAATTTCAAAGTCTCTGGCAAGCAGCAAGTTTCCAATAAAGGTTATGTATTTAGAATTATTATTTCATTATTATTTATAGAAAAGGTTATCATCACTTGTCATCTATACCAGGACATGTCTGAGAGTGAAAGGCACTACTATTAATAATTACACTGGGATAACAGGCATCACATTATCTACCATACATTTTGCTAGCAGATTCCTAAGGGAGTGTTATATTGTGCAGAAGGGTTTACAATGCAAAGTTTGGAAAGATGTTAAGTATGGGTCACATTTAAAAGGGGCACAAAACAAATACGGTACTGCCTTCTTCCAAAGTCCTCTGAGACATAACAGGAGGCATGACAGATTTATAGTTGACAGTATTTATAAAGTTATAAATACAAAAGCTTTCTTCCTAAGGTCATGTCCTAGGAAATGCACTTTCTTTTTTTCTTAATTAGAAACTTTTACTTAAGTACTGTCAAGAAAAAAATTCAAAATCTATTATACAATTTCCTTTTTTATTAAACACACAAACTGATTTACACTTTCTAAATTTGTTCTTTTTTTTAATACAAAGATGTATAAAGAAGAAAATAGACATTTCTCTTTCGAGTCATTTAAATTGCTGAGCATCCATATGGGTCATCTCCCCGCCTTTTTTGGAAAGGATTTCAGAGGGGAATAAATAATCGTGGCCCTATTCTATTGTGGTTTGTTCCACTCTACTCCATTCCAAGCCATTCCATTCCACAAACATCTATCAGAAGCTCACTATATGCCAGCTGTTTCTCCTATAAAATTGAACTTTCTCTCTAAGAGAAAAAAGTGAAAAGTAACTCTTTGGACAAAACTATTTACAGATTCATCATGTATGGTGGATAACATTCCCTTTCAAACAGGAAATTTTTGATTCTCACCACCCATGTTATCAGCAGTAGTGACATTGAACATTCACATTCTTTCACCAAAGTTTATTTCCTTATTGTAGATTTGTTTTGTTTTGTTTTTACTTTGTAATACAGGAATACATAGCCTCAAGTTATGGCAATAAAATACATTGAAAATCATGTACATTTGAGAATGAAACTCATTACTGCACTGCTGCTTCTATTACATGCAAAGAGCTGCTTGGTCCATTTAAGTATCTATGTTCAGGCCCAAAACGAAGTGTTCTGTACCTGTCATATAAGCAGAGATCAAAAATAAAATCACAAATGGATGATGGGGCTCACCTCCATTGGTAAAAGCATTGAACCTCCAAGTTGCCAGTGTCAGATTTATTCCAGCTTTTGCTTTTTCTATCAAACGTCTTCACCTATAGTCCCAGAGGAGCAGAACAACTTTGAAACATTATGCATTCACACATACATAAGGCATTCTCAGATGGGGTATCAATTTGGTTCATGGCAAACTTAAGAGCATCAGTTGTCAAACATACTCAAAACAAAATAAATTATCCATCCGACCTCTTGTACTAAAGTGCTTTTTATATTCTGTGTTTTAGAATAACAGTTTAACTTTAAGTAGCATTCTGGTTATGATCAGTTTCTCCTGAGGAATTTTTTTTATGAGATTGACTGGAGATAATGACAACCATTAGTCACTGCCATTAGCAGAAGGCATGAGGTACACAGCAATATTTATAAGCAGCTAAGACATGACAGTAAAATTATGATTTCTTATAACTTGGGCAGGATTCTGACTACAGCTGACTGCTATTTTGTAAAGTAAAACTCGTCTAAGTTGCATCGTAACATATTTAATGGCATGTTCATCATGAGACCTAATTGTTTTCCACCACAGGGTATGAAGCTTTATGTCCTCTATCAACCAAAAACAAACAGTCATACTGTGTAATGGCTGTTCAATTAATGTTTATGTGCTACTTTTACACTCTGAATTATTTGATGAATAAACTTTTAGAAGCCATTTGAGAACTAAGTTTAATGGAACCTCAACTATTAAAAATTCCCAGAATTCTTATAGTATCTCAAACTACCAACTAGGGATATAGAAAATCATTGATAATAAAAAACTTCAACTCTCCTGTAAGAGTGAAAGAAAAATCTATTGTGTAAAGGGAAGTAATTTATATAACTTCGGCCTTTTTGCCTTGAAATTGAAAATCAAAATAGGGTTAAAACAGAAATGATTGGGTTATGCCAATCCAAATAAAAGTTTATTATACAAGAGAGGCTCAGCTTGTGCATTTCAATTGTTTTCTTAACTTGCAACTTCACACTGATTGAAATGTCTGCTTTCCTTATATAAAATTTAGCACTTTGAAAGTACTAGTTGATTGGATGTATTAATTCAACAGCTTAACTTTGGTAGAAGTATTGTAAAATTATTGAACATATATTTTCAACGGGAGATAGTCATTTTTAACATTATGAGAAAAAATGATTTCTGGCTTTTGTAGTTATTTGGATATAGCAATGTTACATGCATCAACAGTTTTTCATTCTAAAATAAGAGCCTTGATGTCTCCATCACTAAGGCAATTAATTAATAATATTTCTTGTTGCCCTGAAGTAACTGGACACAGAAAAGGGTTGCGGGAAGCATCAAGAACTGAGGAAATGAGAGATAGAGAATATTTTCTTTTGGAAATTAAGGATCTTTTCATACCTGCTCAGAATTTGTAAATGCCAATGTATATATTTTAATAAAACTATGGCTGTCCTGTTTCCCCTCTCCTGTGGTTTAATTATGAAGTTCATAAGTAAGGACAAATGAGCTGAAAAGTTTAAGAGATGGCAAACATTCTTGACATCTTCCTACCAAAACACAACTGAGAAATGACAAACTTATCACCTGCTTGATGGAAGTTTAAAGCTTTTGATTATAAGGCAATGAGCTTTTCATTTTTTAGTACACTGTGTGTTTCTTAAACATATTTAATCAGGTAATTTAATTGATTTGAATTTGATTAATATAGTATTACAGTTTAGTTTTATTATTTGTAATAAATAAAGGGGATTCTATGATGTTACAGCTCATTAAGAAAAATTTTAGTGGAGTAATTGACTTATTTTTATTATAGCTTTATATATATGTTATTACTTGATAGTAAAACAAAGTTCACTATCATTTAAACATATACACTTCCTCTAATTTTACACATTGCTAGATAATTTTCTAATTCCTGTATCTAGTCTGTTTTTGAAGCTACTGAGCAAGTAATAGGTGACATAAATTTGAATGTGGTAAGTGGGCACTTGCTAGACAAATTAAGAATCCTCATTTACTTCTAATTAAAAATCCAGATAGTATGTTATCTCAAACTTTTTAGCTGATTTTCATATGTCAAAAATCAGTGCAGAGGAAAAATTATAATAAGAATAACTTTACAGATTGTGCTATGTAGGAAAATATTTTAGGAAACAGAATACTGGGAATAAGCCTTGGGTATTATATTAATATGGTATAAACCATAAGTAATTCATACTGGAGAATACTTAAGTATTTTATACAATACATTTGGTCTTTTAACTTTGTTAGAATGGTGTAGTTTGAAATGTAGGAGGAATTGCATTGCTTATAAATAATGCTTACTTTGTCCACAAAAGCAAATATTAGAGTAGCAATTTGTTGGTTAATTTTGGCAAATGTCCTATTTTGAGTTTATTATAACTGAATACATAATACGTATTTCTTAATGTTATTGTTTTAAGGTAGAAAATATAAATTTCAAAACTGCCTAACAAATAAATTTGGAGGCTGGGTAAGTACATAGGAAATAGAAAATTCATGCAAATAATGTACTATAAATTCTGAAATAAGAACTTTATTCATGTAAGTTGGGGTAAGATCTGGATATCTTTCCAAATGAACAAGTATACCTAGTATAAAGAGAGTGTGAAATGGATATTCTATGTAATAGAAACATGAAATTATTTTGTTTTTATTTTTAATCATAAAGGTTAATAGATTATTTTTTACTCCAATAATTTCATTTTGAAATTCAGTTCCATCATAATACATAGTCCTTAACAAACTCTCACACTCTGCCTGTCTTGAAATTTCTATTCCCAACTGTAAATTCTGCTTTCTTGTCTATTCGTACATTCAAGACAATTTTAAAAAACAAAATATGGATTGTAGGAAGATGGTGGATTTGGAAGCTCCAGGAACCTGTCCTTCCACCAAAACAACTCTTGAACTAGTAGTAATTGTCTGAATCAACTATCTTGAAACTCTGGAGTCTATTAAAAAACCGTGCAACATCCAGGGAAGAATTGCAGGAAGAGGCTGGCAAATTGTGGTAAATGTTGGTGAATTTTACCCTCTGTGTAGTAGCTACCATCTTCCATCCCCCAACAATGTGGCAAACAGCAGAGGGGACTGCAGTCTGGAATCCTGGTGTAGCTTTTTTTGCTGCCTGGGTGAGCTATAAGAACCTAGTCTTCTAAAATCCAGGTTTATGTGATCTCATTGCTTATCACTGCTTTTGATCTGCTACATCAGGTTGCTGGGGAGCCACTTCAGAGGGTAGCCATTGTTCCAGCCTCCCTCACACAAAAACAGCAGATGAGTTTTAAAGAGGTAGTATCTATTTATTTTCCCTTCTTTTCCCTTTGTATTTCCTGTTTGGGAGCAAAAATCGTTTGGAAAATTCACAGATTGATGGTTTCAGCCTTCGGTAACAACAACAAAATACCAAGTGATCCCAGATGAGTGGGAGGACTAGATTTCCAGAGTTATAACAACCTACTACTCAGAATGCCCAGTGTTTAATCCAAAATTGCAAAACACATAAAGAAACAGAAAAGTATGGCTCATTCACAGGAAAAAGAATTTTTTAGAAACCATCTCTGAGGAAGTTCTTACATTAGAAATATTAGTCAAAGACTTTAAATCAATCGTCTTAAATATGTTCAATGAGCTAAAGGAATCCATACACAAAGAACTAAAGGAAATTAGAAAAACAATGTTTGAGCCAAATAAAGAGATGGAAATTATAAAAAGGAATCAAACAGGAATTTTGGAGTTCAAAGTATAGTAATTGAAATGAAAACTCAGTAGATGGATTCAACAGCAGATGTGAACAGGTAGAAGAAAGGATAAGTGAACTTAAAGAAGAGACAATTGAAATTATCCAGTTGAGGAGGAGAAATTAAAAATAATGAAGAAAAGATGAACAGAGCCTGAAGGGCCTGTGGGGCACCATTAACATACCAACATCAATGGAGTCCCTGAAGGACAAGAGAGGGAGAAAGGGACAGAAAAAGTATTTGAAGAAATAATGGTCAAAAATTTCCCAAGTCTGATGAAAAACATGAATATATACATCCAAGATGCTCAATGACTCCAAACAGGATAGACTCTAAGAGATCTACACTAACAGAAAATATAATGAAATTGTGAAAACCTAAAGATGAAGAAGATTTTTAAAGCAGCAAGAGAGAAGCAACTTGTCACATACAAGGGAACTGCAGTAAGATTAATAGCAGATTTTTCATCAGAAACCATGGAGACCAGAAGACAAATGTGATGGCATGTTTAAAGTCCTTAAATAAAAAAATACTGTCAACCAAGCATTCCATATCCTACAAAATATTTTTTTCAAAAATGAAGGAGAAATTAAGACATTTGCAGATAAACAAAAGCTGAATGAGTTCATTACCAGAAGACATGCCCTAAAAAGAAATGCCAAAGGGTGCCCTTCAGGTTGAAATAAAAGAACAATGGACAGTAATTCAAAGCCACAAGAGAAATAAAGAACATTGGTAAAGGCAACTACATAGGTAAATATAAAATCTGGTATTATTGTACTTTCTGTTTGTAACTGCTTCCCCCCCCTCCACATATGTCTTAAGATGCAAATGTGTAAACTAACATTTTAAATCTATGTTAATGGGCATAAAATGTATAAAGATGTAATCTGAGCCAATAACAATATAAAGGGGGAAGGATCGAGATATATATGAGTAGAAAGCTTGTATATACTGAAACTAGGTTGGTACTAGTCAAACTAGGTTATTAGTTTACAACCATATAGCTGATAAGGATTTAATATACAGAATATATAAAGAACTCCTACAACTGAACAATAAAAAGACAAACAACCTAATTAAAAAAGAAATGAGCCAAGGATTTGAAAAGACATTTCTCCAAAGAATATATGCAAATGACCAATAAATATATGAAAATATGTCCAACATCATCAGCCATTAAAAAAATGAGACACCACTTCCCACCCACTAGGATGGCTATTATTCAAAAAACAACAACAAAAAAAACCCCAGTAAGTTTTGGCAAGGATGCAGAGAAATAGGAACCCTCGTACATTTTTGGGAATGTAAAGTGGTACAGCCACTGTGTAAAACAGTTTGGTGGTTTCTCAGAATGTTAAACATAGAATTACCATATGACTCACAATCTCACTGCTAGATATAAACCCTAAAGAATTGAAAGCCGAGACTTGGGCAGATATTTGTACACCAATATTTATCGCAGCATGATTCACAATAGCCAAAAGGTGGAAGCAACCCAAGTGTCCATCAACAGAGGAAAGGATATACAAAATGTAGTATATACATACAATGGGATATTATTCATCTGTAAAAAGAAGTGAAGTGCTGCTACCTGCTACAACATGGATGAACTTTGAAGACTTTATGTTGAGTGAACTAAGCCAGACACAAAAAGACAACTACTGTATGATTTCTCTTTCATGAAATACTTAGCATAAGCAAATAAACAGGCACAGAAAGCAGAATAGTGGTCACAAGGGGTGGGGGAGGGAGGAATGAGGAGTCATTGCTAAGTGAGTATGAGTTTTGGTTTAGGATGACAAAAATAGTCTGGAAGTAGATAGTGGTAAAAGTTAAACAGCATTGCCAATATACTTAATGTCAAAATAATAGTCCACTTAAAGTGGTTAAAATTATTTTTATGTTATATATATTTTACCACAATTAAAAATAAATAAATTAAGCAAAAGGCAAACAATAAAGCAACTACTATGCCTAGGAATCAATATTTGTAAGTTGGACAATTACATTTTGATATTGTCTATGGTATAAATAAGAATAAAAACTATCATTTATATATATATTTATAAAGGATTTTAGAACTGAGTTATGTCTTACTTCTACTACTTGATAAGTCTATGAAATTGACTGAATTCAGCTGCAATACATTAATGTTAACAATAAATAATAAAAAATGATATTTCTATCACAGTAAAATTTAAGTTTAATTAGAAAATCAACAAAATGAAAATCTTATATTTTTACATTTCTAAAAACAAATTCAGCTTCAAAAAGGAAGGAAATAATGCCCAATTAGATATTTACTAAATATCATTATCAATTATCTTTGTAAATACATGCTCCAGAATCCTCTGTAGGATGTCAAACATCTTATTTTTGTTTGGGATGGACATTGTAGATAAAATTAAAGCCATCTGTCATTTACACTAAGTTTCTAGACTCTTCCTTCTCTTACATTGGGTAAAAAGTCATCTCAACATCGAACATAATATTTATTTGTTCCACCATTTGCAATGTAGCTGTTGCATCTTATTTATATATTAAGCCTTAATATTTTAATTAGTCACATATGCTTAATACAAAATTACATTTCCTAATGTCAGCAATTAACCAGAAATCTGTGAGGTTGTGAGTCCACAGGCCTGAAGTATGTAGCAGAGTTGAGCTATCTGAGCACATGAATAAAAATTCAGGATCTTGTGTCTAATACAGAAATGAAGTTAGACCTAGAAACTGAGTAAGATGAAGACTTGCAAATAGGCTTCTTTTATATTGGAAAGGAGATATTAAATTTTCTGCACAGTATACTACAACAGGTAATTGTAAAACAGTTAAACCTGTGTTGATTTGCCATATATTGCTTCAATAGTGGGTTTGTGATAAATGAGTATTTCTGGGTCCTTGCAATGCACTTTAACAATAAAGGTGGACAGGGATTTATTGGACCAAATTGCAGAATCCTTCTAGATGACTGTACTCGTATGGAAGAAGCCCAAGTCTCTGTTTGAACTGTTAAAATGAAATTGTTTAGTAATTAAGATCAACTCCTGATCTGTTTAATTTAAACTAAAATCCCAGGGTCTTTTCCTTAAAAGCAGGGTGCTTGTTTGGAAATTAGGAAATTGCTGTGACTTATTCTGGCTTTTGCAAACAGAGCCAAAATTAGACTGTAAAACTCAGAGGGCCTTTCAAAATCTCAATTATCCAATAGTTACAAAGTACTATTTTAATGGAAGGACTAATGTAAGTATTAGAAAAATAATGGCCAAATTTAAGGTAATTCTTATCTAGTAGCAGAATAATAAACTGATTTTCTTTCTTTTGAAGTTCTTATAGTCATGGATGCTAAAAAAATAAAGGAGCTACAATTCTGATATGTTTGAAATCAAAATTATTATGCTCCCAATTGTTTCTTATTGTTTTATACTTTAATTAATTTCAATTTCATTCTCTCAGAACAAAAATCAGAAAAATATATTGCTTAATTTAGATATTCCAAATTCAATGCACACTTTTGTAACTATTAGGATCTCATTTTTGAGTTAATTTCATATCTTGTAACACCTATATGCTATTTTCCTATGCATTCAAAATTATGGCATGCCTTTAAGAGGCACCTAAATACCAATGATTAAAGTTATGAGTAAATGTGTATAGGTAAAAATAAATCTCAATATTTTTGGCTATGAATGGGTATTATTTAAAGACACTTAACAATTACTGCAAATGAACAGTTTTATATCTCATACAGCCTTGATTGGTCTCTCTTTCATCACAAGACAGTCATTCTTTTGTAAATAAAATTTTATTGAAGTCTATCATATACACATGAACAGACATAAACAATAAGTGTACAGTAAAAATTGTGGATTTATAAAACAAACATGCATATCATCATACAAGGCTCCCATATATCACCCCACAATCAATACCTTATATTGTTGTGAAACATTTGTTACAAACTATGAAAGAGCATTGTTAAAATATTACTACTACCTATAGCTCATATCTTATATTTGGTGTATTGTTTTCCTCCAACCCTGCCGATTATTAACATCCTTTATTAGTATTACATCACCAGACATTATTTATCATTTACAAAACTGAGACAGAAATCTTGGAGAAGTTATAGTTTCAGCCCAAGTTCCACCATTTAGAATATGTGACCCTCTGAAATTCTGTTTATCTTTAAATGATGATAAGAAAATTTGCTCTGCTTTCTTCATAATAGAACTCTTGCGGTAATTAAATAAAAAATTATTTTAAAAGTTTAAAAAATTATCAAGGTGCATATACATGTACATATACATGTAAATAATGATGTATACAATATTACATCTTACATATAAATCAATATTTTACACATATCATAAATATCACCTAAGAACTCCTTTAAGACAAATAAAAAGATGGAGGTAAATTGATAGATGTTTATTCATTTAGTTATAGTTTATAAATGCCTCCTTTCAAAATGGACCAATTTATAAGTTAAGACAAAAAAAGTAAGCCTTTTCCTAGAGGGGAAGTATTGCTATAAGAAAGGTAATGCCTGGATGCTCTTTCCCAAAATGTTTCTTGGACATCTTTCAGCCAAGGAGTTGTACTTACTAACATTTTTCCTTATGCGACAGCAGTGTGTCTAGCTCAGCAGACTATTTGGCATCCACTGGATACTTTTTAACAAATAAACAATAAATGTTTATTGGGACACTTACAGAGTTTCAGAGAGGGTCTTTTTCTGTTTCCATTTCTTTTTTTTTTTTTTTACCAACAGTATATAGAACATCAAACTGTAAAACACTTAAAAAATTGGTTAGAGGACAGGATCTCTCAAATATCAATATAACTATAAAGCATGGAAATTTTACAAAATTACTTTGACATACTTTTGACAGTCACAGATTTAATATTTCTACTTTTTAATATTTTTGAACAATGCCAAACATACAGGGTATGGAGAAATTTGTAATTTACTTGAAGCACAAATTTGCATTAATACACTGTGAGAGGCAGGTGAAAATTTTTGTTCCTTACTCAACTTTAGGCTCATAGAGATTTTGCAAAGTGATTTTAAAAAAACCTGCTGGTGGAAGTGAAGGAAAAGTGCAATGGTCAATGAAAGCAATTGTTTTGAGTCACAAAACAGATGTTCCAGACACATTCAATAATGGAGTGTTCCGTGTTTGCTGTAAAGGGAATACATATTTTTGGTTTCTAGATTTATTGGTTTGTGTGATAAATTGCACAAGATGGTGATTTATGACAACTTTTAGGAGATTTCAGGACATTACATTTCTTTAAAAATATGAGGAGTGGTCCATCTTTTATTTTTCATGTTGCTACCTGTTTAATCTCTGCACTTCTACTGGATCTTTATCAGGCTTCCAGCTACATTATATTTTTCCTTAATATATTTTCCCCTTATTCTCATGTTCATCTTCATCCTGGTATCCTACTATTAAGCATAAAATATATTTCAACGACATACATCATCTCTATGGAATAAGAAAGAGTAAATGGAAAACTTCATTTTATTTTTGTAATCACACCAATATTGGGATAAATCAGTACAAGAGAGCATGTCATCAACTAACAAATAAGTAATCATGACTGGTTTTCTAAAAGCATAGTTTGCCAGTTTATTTTCATTTTTCATTGAAGTTTATGTTATTTTGTTATTTAGATTATCTCAACTCCATGAAGTCTAAATTCTATACTCAGAGACACATAATTTCCATTTAATCAATCAGTGGTAGGCGACAAATAAATACAGTTAAGCACAATATATTCAGAGTTTAGGGTTATTGTGCAAGACTCATTTTGTAAACAACCCTGAGGAAAAGAAATAGTCTGAATATATTAGTTTTTGCATATAGGGGAAGTTTACAAATTTATCAATAGACTCTACTATTAATTAGTATTGACCTTGGCAATATCTGTAGTAAGAGAATCTATTGAAATTCCTTTTTTTTCTAAGAATGCATTACACACCTGCATTTTGGCTTCTTCTCAAATTTAGTTTACTACAAAAATTGTCCTCAAAGTCAGAGGAGCCAATAGAGTGTGGAGTGAGATCTCTGATTGTGTCCACCTGGATTTAGAGCCCACCTCCCTGGGCAGTAATGTAATCTTGGTCAGTTATTTCTCCTCTCCCAGACTCAGTTTCTCATTTATAAAATGAGAAATGGAGGATAGAATAGAATATATTATAGACTTGTTGAAAAAAATAAATGAAACACTTGTGCAGGGTTTGATATATATTATACATTCCATAATTATAAATGCTTCCTTTACTATTTCAATGTGAATAGTATATTGCAGCATTATTATAAGATTCTTGTGCATAAATATACCCTATAATACTTTGTATATTAATGGGTACCCAATAAATGTTTGTATATGAATATAATGATGATTTATAAAGCTGCATTCTAAAATCTACATTAACTCAATATTTTTTAGTAAAGAATGTTTTAAAAATGTTTGCAGCAAATTGATTTGGATAATATGAGTATTTTTATGGATTAAAAAGATATTTTATTTACACATTTGATACATACATAAAGCTTTCTTAAAGTTAAAAATTTTGCCAAGGGAGAATAATTTGGGGGAGGATATACACATCTGTATCATCTGTATCATTTTGCTTTACATACATCACAACTCTGTGGGTAGGTACTATTATTATCACCATTATGTCTACAATGAAAAGGAGGCTTGGAAAAGTAAAAGTAACTTTGCTCACACTCTAGATCATGTCCAGTGGGTTAAAGCATCATAGTGGAATGATACAAGTTAAACTTGGTAGTAGCTCATTTTCTCACAAAGGAACAAATTATAGCTCATTTCTGAAAGTTAAAATTGCATATACTATTACAGGTAACAAGCAGCTGAGGAATGGAAAAAGAAAGTAAATAATAAAGGAAAGAAGCAAGAAAAGAGAAAAGATTAAGAAGCAACATAAGCCAAACTAACAACAGAGTTTTCTCTAAGGAGTAGGATTATAGACTTTCAATTTTTACATTATATATTTATATTTATAGTCTGTTATTTCACTTTGAGTATAGGTTACTTTTCTAATCATAAAAAAAGGACATATTATAAATAGAATTCCCCTGGAAAACACTAATTCCACCCAGAACACTGTCCTGTGCTAAGCTGACCATTCATTGTAACTGAATTATTTGTTCACTAGCAACGAAAAGTCTTTGAAAAGTTAAATCTTACTTTGCTTAATGTTATCAATGATCAAAGAGTTTTAGAGAAGTTTCTCTGACATAATCTGATATAGCTTATTTTAAAAATTATTGCTTTATAAGAAAGCACAAAGCAGCATATTTACTATTAATTTTAAATAATTATCTACCGGCCTGTAAATTAATTTATATTCTTAACTGTCAAACAGGATAAATAGCTTAAAAATTCAACATAAATTCCCTTGTGCAGAATGTTTTGGACAACATGTGGATATATTCTTCCTTGTGTAAAGATATTTAAAACTGGCTTCATTCCGGTCATAGACCTCAGTGAATTCCACAATGTTTATTTATTTCTAATTTCTAATATATATTTTTTAAATATAGAGGGAACATAGACAAATTGGAGACACTGTGTCACTTGTGGAATCCTCTCATATTTTCTAGTTAAGAAATAAAAATCTTAAGACTAGTAGGTGATATAAATATGTTAACAGTTAATTTTAAATTTTAATTCAATGTATATTTTTCTTTTCATACTTTTTTGGTTTAAAATAGACAGGCATTGTTTTCACAAATAACAAAATAAACATTTCTCAATGTAGGGACTCTGTTGAATAGCTTTGAAAGAGCTACCTCCCATGCAGTCATCAATCACCCTTTCTCTTTGGCTTCTTACCTCCCCATTTGCACTTGGAATGACAGGAAACCCTGGGAAAGGAGGAGCAAGATGGTATCAGTCAAGTGGAAAAATTTCCTGTTGCCAGAAAAGGCAGGCTGAAAGGTTAAAAGATGGGAAATGCCGTATATACATGTGTGAGGGAAGCTAGAGAATGAGACAGAGGGGAGGAAACATTTTCCCATTGATGGGAGTCATTCTGGGAGGCATCAGGGTAATGGCATTTGCTGCATGAGAAGTCTTAAGATGAACACCCACGGGTCCTGATTTTTCTTCTGGAAATAGATCATCACTACATCCCACTGTTAAATGTGATACATGGTGAAACAGAAACTAGAACCAAATTAGTGCGCAGGAACTAGTTGCTAATTTTTAAGATGGTTCATTCTTTCTTTCATTTTTTCCTTCTTTCCTTTCTCCCTTCCTTCCTGCCTTTCTTTGTAAAGGAAGACAAGGCGGCTTTTGTTATGGCAACCAGTGGTGTATGACTCAGACAACCCCCTCTCCTGTTCTCTCAATTCCTTTCATTATAAAGTGTAAGAGGTGTGCTGTAATACAGCATATCAAGTAGAATGACCTTTTTCCCCCACTGCAAATAATCTTTTGAATACCAATTAATATAGTCTGTGTAATGAGACTAACAAATTAATCTTCATAAAGTATATGGAAGACTGATGCCTGTCAGGCAACAAGAACAGCCATCTTACTATTAACTCATATATTTTAATAGGAAGCTAGAATGTCCAGACAAAAGCTATATACCATATTGAAAACATGAAATACTTTGCTTTAAAATATTTAACATTGATTGGTATCTTCACTTTCTTTGCTTAACACATGACTACATGGTTTATACAAAGATATTTCTGGTTTGAAATTGACCCTTATTCTTTAAAGCAGAGTTCTGATTTATAGATTGAAGACTAAAAGTCTGAAATTGCTTTCATGCTTATTTAGTTGTGTGAGTGTTGCTTTTTAATATCAAAATGGAATTTAGATTATAAATGAATTCATTTGTTCTACAAAAGACTGTGGTCATGCTTTGTAACAAATGTGAGATGCTTTCATCTACATTTTTCTATGTGTCAGAACTTTTAAAATCAGAAATTTTAAAAGAATAATAAACTGGAAAACATCAAAGTAAAGATGCACTTCAAGTTAAAATATTTTCTCATAATCTTTTATTTAGTCAATAATCCTCATATTGCTACAGGATAGAAATTATATACAGGCTAACTGGACTTTTTGATTCTCTTTTCATTCAAATTTCTTCAAAGGTGGGAATCATCATAGCACTTTGGAAAATGTGTGGATGATCAAACTTTGCTTTAACTATTGGCTTTGCTACCTACTAGTAGGGTGACATTAATGAAATCTCTGAACTTCAACTTTCTTTTCTGTAAAATGGGGTTAATTGTACTTCCTATGCATAATTGTTGTAAGGATGTTTTATGTTAGTGTTTATGTGAAAATCTAGTACTTTGTTTGGCAGGTATATTCAAAAAATAGTAGACCACATTATCACTATTGTTATTAATTCTATAGCCTCATAACAAATATAAACCAGAGGACCAATTTTATGAGTTATCATACAATTGCATATTTTCCATAACTCACTAATAATTTTTTTGCAGTAAAAATTAGACCTTACTATGGAATCTGCAAGAATGGCAAATGGACTGAGTTTTCAGTACAGGTCCCTTGATACTGATACTGTCCAGCTAACTTATATTATGGATCACCATCTTCTATTCCCTTAAAAAAGCAAATGAAAAACAAACAACAACAACAAAAAACAACTACAAACTACTACACTATGTTAGAGAAACATGAGAGAGAGAGGGAGAGAAGGAATAGAAAATGCTATAGCTAAAGATTACATTTTAAAAAGACATTTGTGGTTTTCAAAATAATATTTTAAGTGAAGAATTAAAGAACCAAGTGTAATATTTTAATAATATAGTTTAAAAATAATTTCCTTTAAAAAATTCCCGCAAATCCTTAAAATGTCATTTTCTGCCAACTTTATTTAAAAGCTTCAAATGTTTCTATTGTTATTAAGCTAAATGATTTTAGTTCCATTAGTATAATGAAAGAAAATTATCAAAATATTACAATAAAACCTAAAAGCACGATTTGGTCTGTTAAATGCCATCACATTGATTCTGATTTAATCCTACTTGAGTATATTAAGCCTTTTTGTTAGGCAAATATTAGCAGTCACAAAGCCCTTCTTATTTATTAATGCTATTAATACTATCTGAAAAAATTCATTTAGAGCCCAAGCTGGCTACCTTTAGTAATTTAGTTAGTTGTCCACTGTCATGGAATCAGTGCACTAAGAGTCACAGCATTATTTGAAAGAATGTATGGAGCATTTATAAAGATGACTTCACAATACATTTAAAACTGGAATTTTAACCAGAAAATATTTTAGTTGATAAAGAAAACAGAATGCACTGTAATTGAAAAACCTTAACTTACCAAGCAAGTTTTTATCATTTGCACTATGTCGGTGCCAGACACAAGGCCTTTTGCAAGACAATGATTCCAGAACTCGCTTGGTACTTTTTCTGCCATTTTTGGGATCTTTGAAAACAGACATGCTGTCCTGAAAGGATACAAGTGGGACCCAGCATCATTTTAAGATGCCTATAAGAGAAGAGGGTACCCTCTGACTGCTCACAGGTCATTGTTAGGGCCACTGGCAGAACAGTTTTCACTCTAGCAAAGGTTTCCACTAAGAGACCAGTAACTTAGGGAAACTCTCATTCCCTGTTGCTGGAGAAGCCTACTGTATTCATTTCTGATTATTTTAAGAGTCAGGCAAGTTATGCAATAAATGCCTCTGCAGTATAAATATGATTATGTTTTTCTCTACCTCAGTTTGATTTCAATCTCAAGTGTCCTTTCTGCCAGAGGAAAAATAATGAGCCAATTCAGATTAATTTTGGTCAGCAGTTCTTCTGTCAACTCAGGGTTTCATCTTTTTTTCCTCCTTTTCTCTGGGTTGTTTTAAGTTCTGGAGCCACTGGTCACGGGGACTGGCTGCTCTTCTCATCTTCCTACCTGGTCAGCGTTGGTCCATGCCGAGGATACTGGATCCTCCCCTGCCTTTCTGCAGAGGTGACTGTGTGTGTGGCTCTCTCTGTCACAGCCGCTTCAGCGTAAAGAAGCATTCAGCAGCCATTTCTACTGGACTGTACCCATGACACACTGGTGTGGGGAACTCTGTGAAGCTTGCTGCCACGCTGCGTTCCACTCGAGAGACACAGGTACCCTCTGTGCTCCAAAACTTATCTGAGTGTTTTTTTTTTTGGACAGTTGCCACAATGTAGGGAACCCATGCTCAAGGCCACACTAATATCTTAGATGTTGCTGCGTCTTAAGCTCTTTACAATCTTTCATCTTGTGGATGTAGGGAGGTAGGTGGATGGGAGTTTTTAAAATCTACTATTTAACTCATAAACTTTATGTGCAAAGTCCATCAGGCTTATGCTCCTCAAAATTTAGGCTTTTGAAACTCAAAATCCTCTTTGTCACAAAGCATTGTTTTTGAGCTTTAAAAAGTCTTGCTTTTAAACTGAAAAGCCAGGAAATTCTCTTCTCTTGTGCAGCACTGGCATTTCTGCTGTGATAGTCCTGCCTTGAGTTAAAGCATGTGAAGATTTAGTCTGAATGGTGAAAGAATCATAGGATTAAACAGCAGCAGCAACAACAAATATAATAATTTCTGTGGACACAAAAATATATTGAGTAACATATTAAAATATTACCAACCTGTGGCTGGTTTCCTTTAACTGATTTACAAGATCAAGCCCATTGTTTGAAAAGAGTCAAAGAAGAATAATAAGCAGGGTCTCTGGATTACAGGTTTTTTTCTTTATTTGCTTTATAAAAATAGTAAAAGTTTTTCATAGTCAAATCAGACATGTAAAATTACTGGTAAGATTTCAGAATGCATTTTCTGTAACTTTTGAAATTTGCCTCTGCACTCTGCAGATTAATAAAGGAATTTGATTTGTTGAAGCACATACGTTATTTAAGTTATTTTTAACCATTAGAATTTTAGAAAAGGTATCTCAGATGAGAGGCACTAAATGTAAGGTTTGCCTCAGTTCCTTGAGAATAGTTTCCTTAAGGATAGCTCTCATTATTTCATTCCTTGCTTCAACACCTACAGTGGCTTCCTATTACTTATCCCATGAAATCTGAGCAATTCAGCACAGCACTTGAGGAGGACCTTGACCTTACTTGAACCTGCCTTTCTAGGCTTTGCTTTCAATATGTGCTTTCAAGAATCAGACTCATTGACCTTCTTGATTTCCTCACAAACGCTTCCTGAACTTTTCCCTTGCCACAAATTCCCATAGATTGTTCTCTTTACCAGGATTCACTCCCTTCTTCACCAATGAACAGTCTACTCCTTTCATTGCAGTCCATCTTGAATGCCCCCCTCAGTGTCATTCCTAACGCCCAGTCACAATGAATTTCCTGGCTCTTTCATATCTTTTGGATGGCACTTAAAGACTGAACTGTACTGCAGCTCTTTGTGACGTGAAAAGAGGACCAGACTAAGAAAGCAAATTTGGGTCTTGTTATGGGTTGAATTGCATCCCCCCAAAAGATATGTTGACATCCTTACCACCACCTCCCCCCATACCTTATTTGGAAATGGGGTCTTTGCAGTTATATTCAAGTTAAGATGAGGTCACACTGGATTAGGGTGAGCCTTAATCCAATATAACCTATGTCCTTTCAAGAAGTGGAGGTGAGGCACTGGGAGAAGGCGGCCATGTGAAGACGAAAGCAGAGACTGGGTGATGTATGTATAAACAGGGATTGTCAGTGAACACCAGAAGTGAGAAGAGGCAAGGAAGGATTCTCACCAACAGGTTTCTAAGGGAGCAAGGACTTGCTAATAACTTGATTTTGAACTTTTAGCCTCCAGAACTGTGAGAGAATAAGTATCTGTTGTTTTAAGTCACCTGTTTAGTGGTGTTTTGTTACAGCAGCCTTAGGACAGGCTTGTTTAGTTATTTTATGAGTCTCACTGACAGGGGATTGGCAAGAGGTGAGAAGGGTCCCCTTCCATTTCATTTTAACTAACAATTGCAATTTCCTTCTCCGATATCACCAGAGTAATTTTTAATACTCTTTCAT